>VZTR01022646.1:204112-341232 GCA_013400775.1 Chaetops frenatus | reverse complement strand
ACCTGTGTTGAAATAAGTGAGAAGTTTTCAGTTGGTGGACTGGGAGCTTTTAGATAAAAGTAGCTAGGAAAAGACAAGTTAGGCTATGGGATGTCTGTTACAAAGGTGTAGGAGTTCCCATGCTGCCTCTCTCTTTAAAAGAGGTTTTTGAAAACTAGGTGACTGCTAAAAAGATCTGTACTAAACTGTGTAAACAGCCAAATTTCAGTGAGTACTTACAATGTTAAATAGCATAAGGGGGAATGAAAAGTCATTTCTCTCTAGCAACTTGATCTGCTTTACTAAAAAGCCACAAAGTTAGTCTCCTTATGGTCTTCTTGGAACTTGTTTTCCAGAAACATGGAAGCAGCCAGTTGTCCAACAGGCTTCCTTTCTACTTCCTCAAGAATGCCATTCTTTGAATGCCTCAGCCTTGGAGCCCCATAGAGAAGTGTAAGAAAGGCTCCAGGGTCTGAATGCAAGTCGTTTCCAGTTGTTCAGTGTGGGCAGCTTCTTGAATGACTTTGTTGATATATGCATTTTAAATTGGTTCTTGATTGTCCTGATGTGTTTTAGGCACTGCCTCTTACCTGACACAAAAGTGCAGTCAAATAATTGGGCAGTGTGAGTAAAAACCTTCAAATTAGAAATGATCACAAAACACCCAACTGTCAGAGGAGCAGAATTTCAGTAAAATGTTTTTGAAAAACTTGTAAGTCTCATTTCTATAGGTCTCTTAGATATGTTCTGAAATTTTTTTTTCTGTAAGTCACTTTGGAGCCTCCATTGCTTAATCTCCTTTTGTGTGTGTTATCTTTCCAAGAAAAAAAATTAAGTTGCTTGAGGCATACCTTGGAATTTTCCCACAGGGAACTGGGGGTAAAACATCAGCTAATAGAAATTCAGAGGAATTAACAATACATTTTAGTTATTATGTAATTGCTTAAAATTATTACCAGTAATGTTTGCATTAAAAGGAGGGATCAGATACCTATTGGGTTATCTCATAAGCCTTCTATTTATTACCTCTGAATCTGAATTATTAAGAAAGCAATCTGTCTACCTTTCTACTAACTTTGGAATCTAGCAGTCAAATTGATGTAATCAGAGGTTAAAAATCTTGGAAATAACTATATCCATATAAGTCTCCTCCAGCTAATAGAGGGGGACACTGTAGGTTCTCTCTTGTGCCAGTTGAAAAGCTGCATTTATTAATATTCACTGTCAGATAGTGTGTGTGGGACAGAACACTCACCTGCTCCCAGTAATTTCCTGAGCACTGCAAAATTCTCAAAAGTGCTTGCATTAACCCTGGAACTAATTCCAAAGGAAAACTGGCATTATCTGTTCTGGTGCTCAGTGACCTGATTTATTTAATCATGTCCTAGGTCCTTCCTAAGCTTTTGGGAAGAATTCCTGAGCAGAAATGGGAATATTCATGCTGCTCAGGTGACTGCCAGAACCTGGTCTGTACTGCAGTGTGTTTGCTTTTCCATCAGCTAAACTGAGTTCTGACTGCAGATGGGCAAAAAACTGGGACACAGCAAAATTAGCAGCAGTATTAGTAAATGAGACAGAAAGTGTACTTTGCTATTTCCAGATATTGTGCAGAAGATGATCTGGGCTGAGTGTCCATTTGCTCAGCTTGATGGGATCACATGGGCTTGCAGAGGCTGTGAGTAGGAAATACAGAGGCTGTTGGAATTCAGCATCTCTGGGAATGGGACAGTGAAACATCAAGATGGGTCTTCACCACTCCTGTCTTAATGTCAGGAGCTAGCTGTCCCATTTGCAAGGATCAGAGAATGTAAAAATAAGTGAAAACTAGATGAAAAATTGCCAGGTTGCACGGGCACACTTGCAGAGCTTGGGAGCCTCAGTCAGTGGAAAGGGCTGAGCTTTTGAGTTTTATTTATTACAAGCTTGGCAAGGTCAAAACATACCATCCCAATGGGACAAATAAAGTTTTCAGTGTCTGAATTCATGGAGGATCATTTCTGCCACTGTCTGAAGGTTTTTCCTGTATGCTCAGCAAGTGTGGTATCCTCCTATAAGAAATTAGCATTTTACAGCAGAGGGTGGTGGTTTTGCATCCTTCAGAGCATTGACTTCACCACTTCAGTTAGCCAGTTGATTTTTACATAATCACTTGCCCTTCTACAGGAACCTGAACTTGAAAACAAATTGTCAGTTATAGTTTTTGCTACTGAGCAGCAGAACGTAAGAATGTCAGTAAGATCTGATGATTGCCGAGCTGCAGTTAAGAATTTTGGTGCATTCCCTGACATCTGTGTTTTCTAATTATTCTTAAACTGAAGTCAGCTTTACAAGACATAAGATACTCTCAGTGTAGTGAGCCATGTCTTCACTCTGTATTAAGGTGCAAGTACAGGCCTCTGTGTCAGTCTGTAGGGAATTTTAACATCTATCTGGACTTGCAGTTCTCAGTTTGCAGAACACTCTCCCAGATGTCCATGTGGAGCTCCAGAGCTGTTGGAGCAGGATCATTATTGCTAATGGGATGATCAGTTATAGGAAGGATGAGTGTCTGGTGGAAACCTGCCCGCTGGAATAGCTGGGATCCAGAGTAATCCTTTCCATGAATGGTCCTGCCTCTTTTGGATATTACTGGTAGCTGTTCTACCAGCAGGTGGGGATGATTTTTCTTCCATTCTGGCACAGGTGACACATTGAGCTTGCTGAGCTGATTAATATCCCTAAACAAAAGCTTCAGTGTTTACTGTTCTAGAAGGAGGCTTGTCAAATTCAATCAGTCATTATATTTACATGGCAGATTGTTTTTGGGATATATTGTAATCAGCCTGTGTATGAATATTTTTCTGAAAGAAAGCACAGAAACTTGACACTGTTTGGGGCCCTCTGCAATAAACAGAATGGCTAAAAGAATGTTTGCAGCACAAGGATAAATATTATTAAATTTTTAATAAGTACTTTTTTTTTCTTCCATAATGGAAATTCTTTTGCTGTTTTTATTGGGAATCTTCCTTGTCAGAGGACATACTTATCTCTTCTTGTTTAGGCTCAATTTATATGCTAACTGCTTTGGTAAAATGCCAGCTGACCTTGTGACAATTTTGTATACATTGGGACTGGGGCCCTTGTGGTGTTTTTCTGTCACTAGTTTGGATGAAGTTCCTTTTCTTGCGTTGAACTGCCCAGGGAATACTACCTTATACTTTTAAATTTGTAAAGAATAAATAAAGATGTACAAGGAAGGTGCTGCATTTCTTTTTGGGAACTGATTTTTAAGGCTCAGATGTCGTTTCAATCCACCTTTTTGAAATTGTGTCCTATTTCAAGGTGGCAGAGCAGGCACATTTGCAGGGTTACCATGTCCTGCTCAGGAAGAAAAATATAAGATTGTGCAGTTCGGCCTAGCAAGGGAAGCTCTGATAGTCCATCAGTTTTTGGTGCTGTCTGTACTTTGAATTACCTTGGCAAAATTTCAGCTAGCAGGCTTTTGTAGAGTTATGGATTATCTTGACAATGACTGAAACTTGTAAATAAAATCTTATTTCATTTGGTGAATACAGCGTGGTTGCTTTGTAAAGCATATATTTTCAATGGTTTTCTGTAATGTAATTTAGTGCTGTAGCAAATGTTTTATACCTTGTTTGCAGAACTTCCCCAAATGAAGTCTGAAAATTTACTGTAGAGGCAACAAAGCCATTAAGAGCTGTAGTAGTACTATACATGAACAAGAGTTCCTGCTCATTATGGTGAGCTGATAGTTTCATTTGCCTTAGTAAGAACTGCTTAGCAACTTATTGACAGAAGGCAATTGTTTTTCTTTTAAAATTTTGCTTTCATGAAATCCTTTACACATAGATTACAAAAAACCCCCTCAAACAACCAAACCACGCCCCACACCAATGTAATCACTTAAATCTTTCCCTAGAAGAACAATAAAGACAATTCTGCTGGGTAACTAGGAATATTTTGTAAATTACTACAAAACAGTGTTGTGCTCTAAACACAAAACTGTAAGGAACTGCAGTTTAAAAATTCTTGAGTTTAGCATTAATTTGATGGAGTAATGACAGATACGAGGGATGTAAATAGAAATTCTTATGTGTGAATACAAAACCTCTGAAACCCCACATTTGCCAATTTTTTTAAAGGAATGCCTGATCTTAATGTATATTATTGATTGGTTTTTCAGCCCAGAAGCTCTGTTTAATTATTAATACATCTCTCTGCAGGAATCTCCAGTTCCTAATGTGTGTTTAAAAGCAAAACCTCTTCCCTTCCTCCCCCTGCCTCTGAAAGCCCTGAAACCCTGACCCTTGTGCCTTTGCCTGGCTAAGCTGGTGTTTACTCAGAGCTGCAGTACAACCTGTAGGAGAGCTGCGTTGCCATTTGCTCTGTTAATATCTTAATTTCATTAAGCTTGTGCTAATGGCCTCGGTGCTGTGGACACTTTCCCTCTGATGGCATGTTTCGGGCTGTTGATTCTTCAGCTGACTTCATTGCGTGCTTTAAGGTACAAACAGAGTCAGGGGCATCGCCAGCTCTTTGTTCTGCAGGGTTACTCCAGAAGTGCTTCTTTGCAGGTCAGAAAAAGGATTCCAAGGCGAGTTGCCTACCCCTAAGTTTCACTGAGTTTAGGTGCTCAGGAATTTTAATAAACAGGCTTTACTGAGACAGGATTTAATTAATGGAAATTCACGTTCTGTACATCCATTTCCTCTTCCACACATAGATTTTCCCAGAGTGACTCTCTAGAATAGAACCATCCAAGATTTGCATGTTTGATTTTTCTGATCTTGAGAATGTATGCTGCCTTAGATTAACCTCCCAATTTCCTTCCTAAAGTTACTTAATTTTTTTTTTCTTTGTCTTGGAGCTGGAAGTTTTCCAGACAAATATATTTTATTTTCTGTATTGCATAGTACTTTAGTCTTTCCTTAATCCTAATGACTCCTGCAATCCCACTGGCTTGGTCAGTAAAGCCACAGTCAGCATGAGTGACACTAGGATAATCTGCTTCACTATGCATTTTGATAGAAATTAATTCCACCCTGACCTTGTTGTTTTTCCAGACAAATCTGTAGTCTGTTCCTTGACCAATTTTTGAAAGCTATGGCTGGAGCATTTACTGTTGAGTTTTTATGAGTACAGAAAAGCCCAAGTGGTTAATTCTGTACATTCCAGGTTGTTATGAATGTGTAATATTTTCTTCTTACAATTTTTTTGTTTTTGTTTTCCTCAATCATATAAGAGTAAGAAAATGTGTGTGCAGAACATTAAAATTTATTATGGCAGTCAAATTGATGAGTTCAGCTTATCCCTGTGTGCCAGTTAAGATGGAGAGGGCAAATGTTAGTTTTCACCTTGGGAAAAATGCATTTATTCCCTTGCAAAAAAACTCCAAGGTAAACTTTGAAAAACATTTCTATGAAATAACCATTTTGAGAGAGAGTTTTAGTGCAGCTTTCCTATATCTTTGTTTACTCGTGCAGCTGAGAGGAAGAAGGGGGAAACAAAACCCCCACACAAACATATTTGTACAACAAAACAGAGAAAAACACATACCAGAAGCTTGCTTTCTTCCTAGTACATTTACTGATTCAATAGTTTTACTGTGATAACTTTTAGAATTTTGCCTGAGGTTTTTCAGTTGATCACAACTTCAGGGAAAAAACAAAACCACACCAAATCCACCAACATGGCCAAGAGTCTGCTCCTTTCTTTGACTTGATGAAGGGCAGGATTTATTATAAAAGGTATGCTTAGCCTGGAGTTGGCTTTTGAATTGAAGTATTTCTGCCTCAAATGGATGTGGCAGGGTCAGTGTTTATAGCTGGGGAACAGTGCACAGAGCAGTGTTCTGGGCAAGACATGCATTTTATATTTCCCCCTTATTACTTGTGTGCCTGAGGTTCATGAGGATTTGCTGTTGTAGGCAAGTCTTGAATTAAGATTATCAGTAATTAAACAGAGTAATTTTCTCAGTTTATATATCTTATGGTGTTGTCCAGAAAGAAGGACATCTCAGTGTTGCAGAGGATCTCCTGTTCCTCTGTAGTCCCTTACATTTCTTCCTGGAAGTTTCTGAGAGACTGAAACCTGCCTTAGAGCAAAGTTTTGTAATAATTCTCCAGTGACAATTAAATGTACTTGGGTCTCTTGCTAATTCTTTGTGCAAGTCTGCTGAATGCTATCCTAAATGGCTGGATTTTGTATGAAAGCATAGAAGATGGGCAAAAGTCATATAAATTACAAAAATCATCTGCTGTTTTCAATGAAACAGAAAAACCAAGAGCTCAATTTTTAAAGGAAGTGTATTCTTAACTGTCTCAAATTAAATCTGATATAATTTTGATTGACTGTTTGGGTGACTTTGTGCCTCACTAACATTTGAATATTTTGTTTCACTTGGGTAGCTATCTTGCATGATAATTTTAAAATCGCTCATTTTAAATCAGTGCTTTAGAGGAGCTCTTCTGAAGCAGCAACAGCCTTTCTTCTGCAGAATGACAAGGAGTAGGAGCATGCACCAAGTGCATATTTTTAGAAAAGATGTTTGTAGGTCTAGTGTGAGCTCTGCTTATCTTTCTTCCTGCTCAGAGATGCCTTTATTCATAATAAAAAAGGACTCTGCCCTGTATTTGGTTGTTTTGCCATAAACCTTGAGCAGCACTCTGGTTTTCACTTCCTTTCCCTGTTGTGACCATTGTAGGGAGTGGGAGAAGGATTTAGCTGATGGAAAGTTTGTGTCAAGGCTCCCTGTGAAGGAAGAGGCTCAGCTCAATCCAATCTAGAACATTTCATTTCTCCATGGAACAGCTGCTTCTCTCCACAAAGAGTAGAGTGACTGAAGCTTAATAACCCACATGCAGGTCCCTGCTGTAAAAGGAGCTTAAGCTGACTCGCCCACATGTAGATATCCACCTTGTAAGTGGTTACAGTCAGATGAGATCAACCCCACTCTAAAGGTCTGTCAGTCTAAATCTCCTGAAATCAATAGAGTTAATTATGCAAGTGAGATTGGCCAGTTTTAAGCTATGTCTTTGAGCAAGCAAGAAAACCCTGTTTTTTCTTCTCTGTTAAACCAATATTTTGTTGTATGTCCATGTTAGACATTAGCTCTTCTTATGAGGTGCTATAGCCCTTTTAGGTTGGCTGGATCAGCCATATATAAGGTATACTGTTAAAATAAATGCAGTCCCAAGATGTTTATCTCAGTATTTTAACACAAATATCATTGTCTGTTGTATTTGTGAGTATATACATAAGTAAACTGATATACTCTTTGTTCTGGTTGCATCTGTAATAATATCCTATTTCACTGGTGGTTAAATCTTCATTGTACTGAGCCTTTTACTTGGATACTCAGGCTCCTTTAAATAAAAAAGTAGACTTTGGGTGTATTGTGCACAGTTATAGCAATGCTGCAGAATCTCAATCAGAAACTAACACATAAGGCAGAAGGCTAGTGAGCAAACAAGGTATTTCTGTGCAGACTGGAGATATTAAGTTATATATACAAACACAGGAAATTATTTCTGCTGCCATTTGGGAATTTTGAGTGACATGCCATTATGAGTACTAAAACCCAATTTATAGCAGTGCTTCAGTTCTAGCTTTTCCTTTAGGCTGCTGCTTCCACTGGAGACTGGGAATATGAAACTGGGTTCTTTTGTGCAGATTTCAGTGCAGCATCACAGAGATAACACACCCTGGGTGAGGCACAAGTTCTGATTTATTTTCTTTTTCCTTCTTGATCCTAAAGCATTACAGTAGTGCCAGAGTCACCTCAGCATGCTCTGTTACAAGCTTGCAGTTGGGTTACAGCTTATCTTAAAAAAAAAATCCCAGTATTATAAAGAAGCAGTCATGGACAGGAAGGATTTGATGTGTTTTGTTATTGTGGAAGTTACAAGAACAGGAAGGGTTTTGCCTGTGGTGCAGCAGGACCTGCTGCACTTTGTGGCTTGGAGCTGAAGGGCACTTCCCAAACCAAGGGGATATTCCCCCAGTGAAGAAATTACCTTCTTTGGTAGTGTGGGACAAGTGAAAATGGAAAGAGATTGAGACCCTTGGCTTTGGTAGGAAGTGGATGTTGGCTGTTAAAGTACCCTTGGTGCAATTTGGGTGGTTGCCAGCCTCTGTTTATCTAATAGGAAAAGGAAGCCACACACTCTGAAAACAATTTAATTAGACTTGGGTCTCCGGGGCTACTGATCTGGTGGCTTTCACAAACACTAAAGGATTTATTCATTCCATTAAAAAGGGAAAACAGGGAAAATAATAAAAATGGGAGGAAAAATAATACTTTCAAATGCTGCCAGTTAGAAGGAATTTGTAACGTAAAGATTATGGAATGTTTTGATTTTTCAAGGCTTTATCTAAAGTCCAAGATGTGCAAGAAAATATGTTGAAGTATAAACTGTTTCACAGGTAACCTGAACCTCTCTTAAGATCATTTTAATATTTTGTGTGTCATCCCTTGCCCACTGGAGATCCAAAAGGGCATCTGTTCTTCAAGCCAGTGCCATATGCCAGTGTTTGAATGTGCATATTGGTTTTTAGGGAGGATAAACCCCCACAAAACAAAGATGAACTAGAAGCAGCTATGATAGCATAGTTTAAAGTTCTTTATGTAGTCTCCAGCTCTTTTGGGATCAAGTGACAAATAAATGTGAGTCTGCATAGCTGAGTTGTGCTCAGTGTGTGTGGTAGCAGAGGCTGTGCTGCTCTGTGCCTGGACTGAGCAGCCCCACCCTGGCCAGGCTGCCAGGGCCATCCCTGCCTCTGCCCATCCAGCCTTGCCCTGGGCTGCCCCAGCCCCTTCCCAGCCCACCTGGGCTTCTCCCTGCTGGGTTTCAATGCTCATTAAAATCAGTGCAGCCCAGGAGGGGTGGTTCTGGTACTTACAGTGCTGGGCTGCACTGGGTTTAATGCAGTTCCATGGGTGTATATGTGTTCTTCATCTGCAGACAAAACAACTTAATGAGCTGCACTGGGTAATGACAAGATGAGTATAAATAGCCCTGTGCTGTGGAATAGCATCATGTTATGCACAGTTGCCAGCTGGTTGTCACAACTTGTTACCTGCCTTGGCAATGTCATGGTACAGGTGTTGATGTGTTTGTGACAGGAAAGAATCTGAATGTCATGCAGGTTGCACCTCAGTGCTTTTTTATTAAGTATTTACCTTTCATATTTTTCTTCTTATTTCCCTGAGGATACCTTTTAAAGTTTTTCCTTATGTCAAATTAATTTTATTCAGTTTATTTATTTACTTCTAGCATGGCTCGGCATAAAAAGGGAAGATTCAAGGCAAAAAAAAGCAAGCAAGCAAGCAGCAGATTCTTGCTCATTGTGCACTTGAAGTTAAATGGACACATAATTTGAGGCATCAAGCAAATTAAAGCTGTTTGGTTCCATCCACTTAACCATGGTTGTATACAAAGAGTTAAAACAGTTGCTGCTCATTATATGTAAGATTCTAATTAGGGTGCTTAAACGGTGTGTGAAACAGCATAGGGTATGTGAACTCATAAAGGAGCTTTTTCTCATCATAGGATTTATTCATTATTCAATAAGAATATTTGATTTATGGACATCACAAAATGAATTAATTCAAATTAATTTTAAGACTCTTCTATGAGCTTCTTATATGTGACAACAGAGCAGGTGATTGTCCAGTGGTTGCCATCAAAAGTTCAGCCTAAAATTTTGGTGAGTTTGCAGCCTTTGACATATTTTTTTTCTTCAGTACAGAATTAGTTCAGTTCATGGTGTCCCAGAACCTTAATGCCATTAGATCAGTCATGATGGTTAGGAATAAGCTATATTGTTTAAATTCTACTTCTGAAAAAGGAGCGTTTGTTGAATTTCTTGGTTTGGTGGGGCTGGAGCAGCACAGGTTCTTTCTGAGCTCTAGGTGGAAGAAAGTGGTGGTAAAAGATTTTTAGTCCAGAAATATATTATGCATTTTGCATATGGCATTAAGGAGGAGCAGCTACTCTTCACCTCTGTGGCCATACATGACAGAATAAAATTGTCCCAAAATGTGACAGGGACTCCTGAGAGTATTGTGATACAAGTAAACAGTTTGTGATAAGAAATTAATCTGCACAGTTGGGGCTTTTCTAGGAAAATCTTGTTGAATTGCCAAATTTGGGTAGGGATTTCAAGGCAACAGCTATTTCTGGTTTGTCTGTGGCTGGCAACTGCAGTTGTCTGGGACTTTCCAAGAGCTGCTTATCACGAAGTGTTTTACCTTCTGCCAGCCATAAAAGTTGTTATTGAAATGAAAGATGTTACCAAGATTCATCAGGAGATTTACAGGGCTCTGACTTTATTGAATTTTTCACCTCAGACAGACAATGACTGAGGTACTGACCTTGTCTCATGGGGTTTTGTGTAGATTAATGTCTTCTGCACTTTTCCTCCTGCTTTTGTTCTTTGCCCTTCCTGGAAGTCCTGCTGGCAAACTGTCAGTGCCTGCAGATATTCATGGATGATAAGCCCTTGAGATTTTTAACCCAGCAACACCTGAAAAACAATTACAAATTTTAAGTTTCCAACTGATGTTCAAATGTAATGAAGTCCCCTATGGACCAAAAGCAGTGCTAGCTCGAACCCCCTGCCCTTTCCAGACCCCTCACTGAATTAAACAAGCAACCTGCTTGCACCTGCAAGAAGGTATGAACTAAGAAAATCAGGTTTATTTTGATGCTACAGTTTTGTCAAACTGTAAAACCAAACCCTTCCTATTTGCAGAACAGGCTTGGGAAGGATGTGGCTTCTCTAAGAAAATAATTCAAAGCCTGAGAGATGTGAATATTTTTATGGTACTAATTACTAATGAAGCCAAGGGGAAGAAAGGTATGACTACATTTTTTTTTTAAAGGAAATTTGTTTGCAAAATGTTACCACTATTCTTACTATCTGAATTGGCAGTCTTCTTCTGGCAGCTAAGACTGTCTGCACAAAAATAAAACCTGGGACCTAATCTTGCTTGCAATAAAACAAATGTCCCCAGTTAGTGTCTGCCAATATTTGGTGCTGCTAGAGTGCAAATCAGTTAAATGTCTACATGCTGCAATATCTAGATTAGTACTTAAAGCTCCAGGCTCTTACTTTAATAACAGCCAGGACTTAGCAGAGACAGTCTGCTTTGAACCCTGCATTTTCCTGTCTTTGTACGTGATCTTCTTAGAGTCTGGTCTTGCAAGTCTTGCAATTAAAGTATCACTGTCATCCCCAAAGACTGATCTTTTAATTTGTAGTTTTAATGCAGTCTCTTTTCATGAAGTAAAAGGAAATTGCATATAAATATGAGTACCTTTCTGTGTAAGTGGGACATTGTACAGCACTAAACCTAACAAATGCTTCCTGTTGTATAGACTACATGAATATTTTATTTATAACATTCAAAACAGAATGATCTTGAATTTATTAAGCAGTGAGCAATTAAAAGAAATAATTGCAGATTAAATGTAGGTGAAGTGATTTGAATTGTAAAGTAGAATAAAGAAATTCAAGGTAGTATAAAGTCTGAGTTGAGGACTCCTTCCTGTCATATGCATACATTGAATTTGGGTTCATGTAAAGTCACATGTAAATTAAGGCTGACATTATGCTGTCCTGTCTGGCATCTCTGAATAATTATAGGGGGAAAAGAGAATTGTACAGTAGATTTTCAGTCTGGAATTCCCTAAATTTAAATACCTACATCTGAATATATCACTGTACATTCTACTTCCTCTCAGTCTCCTTACAAATCCTCTTCCATCTGGTCACCACCACATAAAATTTTTTTCACATAACCCTACTCTACAGGCCATAGAGTGAAACTCTCTTCAATTTCAATGCTTAGGAAATAACTTTGTTTTTCCTGGGAACCAGGGAGTAAATTGAGGGGGGAAATTAAAAAATTAAGTTGTCTATGTTTTATAACATTAGCCTGTGGAATCATTCTAAATTTTACTGTGAGTACTGAAACTTGTTATTCAAAATATGCAAACATGTAGGTGTACAGATATTTTATCCATTGTGATGGCATCAGGTGGGGCCTTTCTGGAAGCAGCCCAGCCTGGTGGGGAAATGGGCCTGGGATGGGACTCTCTGTCCCTGAAGCAGCTCTGGAGCAGAGAGAGTGAAGGCACTGCTTCCTGCTTTGGGCAGTCCTGATTGAAACCTCCAGCACTAATCCACCTCTCCGTGGGAGATCTTTCTCAGCTGCAGCCCTGCTTCAAACCTGCCTGTATCAAAAGTAAACTCCGAATCTCAGCAGAAGAGGCTGGAAAGTGGAGCATGCTCCTGAGCTTAGGGGACAGATCTGCAGTGGCAGTTTGTAAAAAAAGCTACAGTGAACAGAAGCACAGCACATCACTCTTACTGCATCTGCTCTTCAGAATTTTTATATTTTTATATTTTTTCTATTTTGTTTTAAAATTTCCCTCCTTTGGCCAGACTAATCCTTTTTAAATAAGGACAGGTAAAGAATTAAGACTAGACAAACTTTTGTACTGCAGTGCCAGTAGCTGCTGACTTTGTGCTGCAACCAGGAGCTGCTGACAGCTCCAGTGTTCCATTTTAGTGATTCCTTCAAATTTATTTGAACTTTTTATTCCATGAAAAACACTATTTCAGCCTTACAGTCAGTCTGGGGTAAAAAAAAATTACATTTGTGAGTATAAACAGTGTTTACAGGATAAACAATTACTCTGTGAACCATGTATAGTTATTAGTACCAACCCCATTGTACGAAAGGTAGAAAGAGACAGCTTAGATGAGAAAGCTGCTCAGCAATTGAAAGAAATTTAACTTGCAAGACTCTGAGATTTTGGGATTTGGTTTATTTTTGTTGGTCATAAAACAAACAGCAGAGTTTGCCTGTGAGAGATATGGAAAGTTTTATGACAAAAATCTTCTGTAGGAATTACCACAGAGGCCTGGGACAAAATTTTAAAGAGTGATGTCTTGAGTTAGAAGTGAGCCCTTTGTCTGGGGTGGTTTGCTACAAGAGACTGTGTATTGGAGTTTGCCAGTGCTAGGAAGATGTATTTTGTTTGTTTCAAGCAGCAATCAGTTTCAAGATACTGATGGCCAAAGGTCATGTTAGTTCAGTGTTATTTGTCAAAACTATGGATTGTACCTTTTTTTTTTTCTTCAGGCTTGTATTTGAGTTTACTGAGATATTAGGCAATATCTTGAGGGAAAATGATAAAGTTGACAAGACGTAGTGGTTCATTTCATGTAATTGGAATTCATTTAAGGCTTTTCATTTTTTCAGGCGGCTCTGGTAGAGACAGAGCCTTTGGAGGGCATAATGCCTGTTAAATCACCAAGACTTCTGCTCCTTACAAATGAACACATTGGAGCTTTAAAAAGAGAACTGCTCTTTGAAACTGCTGAACAGTCTCATGCACAGGTTTTTCTGCTGCTTGATCTCTGTACTCTGCTTAAATTACCTTTTAAAAGTCTCTAACTTACATGGAATTTCAGTCATCAAGAATTTTTATTCAAGAATGAAAAAATTCTTCTGTGCAGTTCAGCAAGTATTGGGTCAGATTTTAGACGCGTCAATTCTGCCACTGACTTGTGTGTTTGCTGGTTATTAGCAAGAAAAACTTTTAAGTACCTTGTAGGAAGGTGATAATTAGCAGAAAAAAAGTGTGGAACAATAAGTTTTTATAAATCAATCTGTAACACCTTTTGCAGTTGTTCCTGTGGTGAAGTAGATATTTCAGGTTGTTGTGGTTTGGAGTTCTTTGAGGCAAACTGAGTTCTGACTTTTGGGAATGTTTGGTTGCAGCAGTGACATTCACACTGACAGGCAGCTCCTCTGACAGTCACATTCAAACTTCTGCAAGCGCTGGCCTGAATTAAAAGCTCAGAGGGCAAGAGCTGGGGCAGAGCTGAGTTCCAGTGCTCCCAGAGAGCAGCCCTGCCTGATCTCCCTTTTGCCCTCCTGCACCTATTTGCGTTTTCATTTGCCAAAGCCCTTTGGTTTCAGTCATTACTCTGTGTAATTAGGACATCACATACATATTTTTCTAGTGTTTTGACTTGAAATGTTCTAGCTCTTAGGGAATGATCAATATATTGCCTCTGATATGTTTTCAAATGCAAATTTAAATCTTGTACTTATCTGCAGTAGTTTGAAAAATAAAGTCAATGTTTGGCTTTTCCAAAAGTATTGCCTTCTTTTCTTAATCTGTGTTGAAATTTGATGCAGTTGTTCTCTTAGTGCAGGTTTTCAATTTCTAATGAAAAAAGGTAGGTGAAAAAGGTGTTTAATGTAGTGGGATTCATAGCAGCTATATCATCAGATACCTGTGAGTCTGGCTTTGAAAATGTCCATAAGTTCAGTAATGTGAGTGGGGTGTTTTTCTGTGTTGTGTTTTTGTTTCACATTTAAATCTTGATGTTTTTTCCATTATATAATCATTTCACACCACCATGAAAGTATATTTTGGGTGGGAAGGAGTCATCAAAGTGAAACCTCTTTCACTAGTAGATAAGACAGGATCCTTGAAAAGGAATTTAACCTTGTTCCTGTTGGCTAACTCCTAGAAAGGCTTTAATAGGTATTAAATATGCACTCCCATAGGCTTGCATACTGACTGAAGGGACAGATTGGTGTCACTTCTGGGTGACAACTTCCTTGGCATCTGTCAGCAGCAAGTGCAACTGTGCTTGCTGTATGTTAGGTTAGCTCAAAGGAGGCAGGGCTGTGTTCTGGAAGGGCAGATTTGGAGGCAGGGGCTGAAGCAGGAATGGTCCCTGGCTGCTGTGGAAGTCCCTGTGCCTTCAGCAGGGATGGGGGAACAGAGGATGTCCCCAGTCCTGAGAAACCTGGGCTCTCTGGGGGTAGCAAATGCTGGCAGAGGAAACTGGCAAACAGCTGCTTCTCTCAGGAGTGACTGTCTGAGAGTTTGGGTTATGTTCTTCTGCAGGGGAAGTGCCCAGGTGAGTTCAGGGGATGCTGGAATCCTGGACAATGTGGAATGATGCCCTGTTTTTTGAGCCAAGTGTTGCTCAGCCCTTAGAGGTGTAGGAAGGGAAAGGAGCTGTGTGTGCAGCAGCACAGCACTCAGGGATGTGTTTGCTCCCACTGTTGTGATGATGTCTGGACACCTCACATGTTTGCAGTGTATTTATCCTCACAGCCTTCCCCCTGACATGAGAAGGTGCTGTTCACTGCAGTTTTTCTCATCAGGAGCAGAGATGGATGGGTGCAGGTGTGTGCCCGAGGGTGTCTGTAAAAGTGCTGCAAATTGAATCTGAGTCTGTGGACTCTGGGGTTGATACATTCAATTGCTGTCACATCCCTCCACCTTTGAGCTCTCCTGTGTTGTGAAACTATAATTGTCCTGAAGTGGGCTTGTTTTGCTATTTCTTTCTGCATGTACCTGAGCATTGCTGAAGTATTCTCAGTCAAAGAAATGATTCATGCAAGGTGAGTTATCTGATTTTCCTTTTTTTTTTTTTTTTTTTTTTTTGTAACTTTATTTTTAAAAAAATTTTTTTACATAGCTTTGGAAATTTTTTTTTTTTTTTTTTTTGAGAACCTAATCTTGAAACACATGTTTTACACTGAGCTGAGAAATTATTTTTTTGTGAGCTTCATAGATTCTTACCAAATTGCAGAACTTCTGTGACTGATGAAATTCCATTTTTTTGGGGATGTAACTTATGTCTTCACCTGCTTTATTTTCTCATTTATCAATTTAGACTTGTGTTTGTGTATACTAACTTACAACAGGTTTTTAGGGTTTTTTTTTAAATGATGGTTTCAGCCTGTTACCATCCTGTAAATGGAGTAAGTTTCTCACACTAATGCCTGAGCAACCAATCTTCTGCTTGGGTGTGTGAAGCTGCTTCGATATTAAAAAAGGAAAAATATTTCCATAGCAACCTATGAGAAGCACAGAATGTTTTTGCTGTGCAGGGTTTTTGTTGTTGATGTTGTTACACCCTTACAGTGAAGATTTTTGACTGCTGTAACCGTGCCATAAAAAGTAGCCTGTAATAGCACAGCAACATTTGTTTTTCTATTTAGGACTTTGTTCCACCGATATATTTGTATAAATAAATGCAGGCTATTATTAATGAAATTACCTCTGCTTTCTAAAACAGCCACATATTTTACCCACATTATCCAGCATTTCTTTTGAGTCCTGATATCCCAGAATCAACAAACCTGCAGAGCAGATGAGAAAGCAAAAGGAAGTGAACCATCACCTGCCATAGGTACATTCAAACAGCTGGATGAGCTACTCTCCATCTCCCCAAACAAAAACCATGCTTTGGCATTTATTTTCATTCGGGGTGTGTGTGCACCACTGTAGCTGTGCTAGGGTACCTCAGGATAACAGAGTGAGCCTAAATATTCACCTTCTGCTTCGGTTACATAAGGTAGTTGCACATTCCCACCCAGGGCAGCTCTGTTCAGTCCTTTTTAGGGGTGTTCCAGGTCATTTCCCGTCATTATGGGTGGGCAGTAACAACAAGGAAGGCTCTGGATTTTTCCAGTCTTGCTTTGTTATGTTGCCAGAGTAAATAAAAGTCAGCAACAAGATTGCACTTGGCTACATAAGCAGAGTGACAAAACACTGCTGCCCCTAAGGAGCTCCTTGTTTCATGACCCTGTTGGTTAGGATTCCTGATTGCAAGCTGAGGAATTTCTTTTGCCACCTAGTGGGCTGAAGGCTGGGAGAGAGGGAGATTTCAAGATGCTCAGCCTTTCTTTTTGGTTGTTATTATTATTATTATCCATTTTCTGTGTTTAAATATCTGTGTCATAGGGGAACCAAAGAGGACTATTTCTGTTTTTTTTAAACATCTTTCCTGAGACATTCCATATCTGCCCTGCATTGTCACTTGCTTGTTTCCAAATTCTTTGTTTCCTGTCTTGCACCTCTTTACAGTGTCCCAGGTCCAGGATCACTGCACTGACTAGATTTGCATCTCTTTGCATCCATAGAGATATGGTTTAGTTGTGGACTTGGCAGTGTTAGGCTGGGTTCAGTCTAAAGGTTTTTTACAGACTAAATTATATGAGGGAATAATGAAGAAGCAGAAGAGGCAGTATGTAATTTAAAAACTGGATTTGTTTCAAAAGTTACACAAAATGGCAATTATTTGGCTTAAATAAATTATTTCTTTGTCCATTCATCTTATTTTGGTAGTAATTTCTGGAATACTTGAATTTTGCCCCAGGACCTTGCAGTTGACTTCTCTGCTGCCCTCTAACCCTTTTACCATTGTAAAACTTAATGGCCTTGAATAAATATTTAAGTTGATAAGGAATGGTTGACTGAAGAAGTGAGGCCTCATTTTACCTGTGGTGAAGTAACTGATTAACAAAGAGGATTAGGGGATAGTAAGTGCTGCCCTAATCCTGTCACTTCCATGTTATGATTTTGTGGAAGACTTGCTCATTTAGTTCAAACTGATTTTTTTTTTTTAAGTTGATGTCACTATTTATTTAATTAAAATGCAAAGAGGAAGTTCAGAACAGTTGGATTCACTGCATGGGAATGTGACCATTTTGCACCAATTTACTCAGTATCACTAAAAGCTTATTAATTTGGGTTATGCACTTCACTGTAGATTCACAGACTGATATATTTTGAGATTGATGCAGGAAATCCATACTTGTCACTGCTTAGCTTGGCTCTAATGTCACACCACTGGCATCAACCAAGTGACACCACTTCATTTGTGTCCCTGCTTGGCTTAGGAAAGCCATGGTGATTGGGGGCTGCTGATGTAACAATAATATTGTGGTGCCTGTATCCTGACTGGTGTTTGTATACTGGGATGACTGACAAGATGCATTCATTAATTAAATTTAGGACATGAATTGTAGATTTTTGCTGAGTTTATGTGAAAAGTTATTTGCAGGCTGCAGGAATTTGACTGTATATAATTTGCTTTCCTGAGCCTTGTTGGCAGTGAACCTTCAGGCTGAGAGAGGTAGCTCTTCACGTGGTCAATTTGTGATCCTTCAGCTTCACTCAGCTGCTGTTGGCTCTCGTGGGATTGGTGTCCAGAGGCCTCTTTGAGGAGCTGTCAGTTTAGCTGGCAGGTGTTTATCCTGCAGTGGTGTTATCTCTGGGCACTGCTGATCCCTATTCCCAAATAGCTGTGACACCAGCAAGCACTGAGGCTAATGTTTGTGAGAGTAAATTCAAATAGCTTGATCCTAAAGGCTGCACTACATCAAGGGAAAATTTGACTTCTGGTAGCTTGCTAAATGGCTGCCATGGCCCAGAACTCCATCATCCTTAGTTCAGTGATCATCTCCCACTTATTTGTAAGGCTTCTTCAACCAGGAGTCCTGGTATCCTAAAATGTCCATCGACATTTTGGCACTCTGAGAAATGTCTTTTCTTATTTCTGAAAGAAGAGTTTACTTTCTCATCCTTGTAATCTGAAGATTTGGGTTCTTTCTTACCAACTCTTCTCTCATGCTCACTTACTGCTTCCAGATCTCTTTTATTTTCCTTCTTAGCACTGGAGTAGTTTGCTACTAATAAGCTGCATCTTGTAGCTGGAAAGTGTCTATGTGGCTGAAACCACAGGTCACAGAGGGATATTGAAATTAAAATGCAGTTAAAGCTTTGTTCCTCTCTGAAGATCTTTTACTCACAGTGTTTTGAGCACGTTAGTTTTGCAAGGTGATGCTCTCCTCTTGTGCTCCCTTTCAGGGCAGTGAAAATGTGTTAAAATTTAGTAGACAATGTACAGACATAATGTCAAAAATGGCATTGCTTTGTAGATTAGGCACCTGAACTTCATCCCATGGTGAAATGCACATTTAGTGTGATTTGGTGTGAACAGAAAGGAATTTTCATGGCTTTGCAGTTCAGTTAGTGTAGCATTTCATTACAGTGACTAGGAACCCTCTGCCTTCTTTCCTCTGAGTTAAATCCAGACTTTTCTAAGGCTCAAAGTAATGTGTACTTTTTCTTGGTTTATATTTACTCTTAGGATTTGCTGATATTCCCACAGCTGCCTTACATGTCATTGTTTTTATCAGAGGTATCCAGGCAATTCCTGTTTTCTTCCCCCTTCCTCTGAAGAATTTCAAAGATCCAAAAATGGAACCCCAAAGATTGGTTCAAGAGATGACAGAAAGACTGTGTTCAGGTTTGCATCTGTGTTCTGCCATAGACTTTTAAAGTCCTTGATCTCTCTGCCTGAAATCCCCACCTGTACAATTTTCATGAGAGAATGCTGAATTCCTACGTGGTATCCTGATGGGACTCACTGGTGTGCCATTACTCTGGTTTAGCTGCTGCCTCTTCTCTCAGTTCTGTGTTTTCACTCAGCCCCCTCAAGTCTTCTGGCTGTTCAGAAGTCTGTTAAACGTGGTTCTGGTTGGAAAAGAGCAGGAAAGGTGTAATGAGTAAACAGGATTTTGCTGCGTGCTACAGGCCAATATCTTTGTGGTCATCAGGAGCTGTGTTATGACAAGTACTGGAGAGTGAGAGAGTTAATTTACAATGAAAAAATCTTCTATGTGAATATTGATTCACCTACAATAAAAAAAAAAAAGTGTCTAACATTTTGAGAAAGACTCCTCAAGAGCCCCATCGTGAATGTGTTACTGCATTTTGTGAGTGTGTTCCTGCAGCACATTCCACCCCAAAGGAGAAGCATGCCAGCTTGTACTGCATGCCTGTCAGTTATTGAAATGTAACAGATGTGAAGGCAAACTGCAGTGAGCAGCTCCTGTCCTGTCCAGCACTCTGTGTTAGTTAATAATACCTGTCTTCCACAGGTGTGTGAAAATGTGTAGAGTACCAGCAGCACTTGGAAGTGTCTAGAAACAGCAGTGCTGTGTGTTTCAGATGTGCCAAAGGTTGGACAGAATTGAATCCTGATTCAGCCTCTATAGTTTGAATTGATATAAATAATATTTTCAGGTATATATTTTTTTTAACTTGTAACAGAACCTACTTACAAAATTGTGCTCTAAATGTCTCTTCCATCAAGCAAACCTTGTGTGTATGAGTCAGTTATATGTTTCTATAAAACAGTACATTAGTCAAAATTGCTTTAGAACAACCTGTGTGAGAGAGAACAGAATTATGGATTTGAATATTTATATATATCGAGCATCAAAGTTGTTTGGCTTGATACAGTATCTCACCTAATTCTGAATGGTTTATCCAAAGCTCTTGCCTGTTTTCTTGTCTGTGTAACTCAGGACAGGCAGAGTCCAGCTTCTGGAATAAACAGCACCTTGAACAAGTGAGGGATGGAGAACGTGAGATATTGAGTTTTGTCATACAAAGTCCAGTAACGTGTGCTAAAGTTGAGATTGATGCTTCCCCCTCTCCATGGTGATGAAACAGCTGCTCTGTGGGGCAGCAGACACCTGGATGTTAGAGAAGGTGAGCTGGCCAGCAGAGTCCAGAGCTTTTCCTTGGAGAAGCCTTTTGTTTATTTGCACACTCCTGAGATATGCAAACCAGTGCACACTGAGGATGTCACAGGGGTTCTTTGTTCCTCATGCTTTTTTAATCAATGAGTTGCTTAAAACACTCTGTGGTTTAAGGTGAATGGCCAGTTATTGTAGAATTCATCGCACCTTTAATGAAAAACTTTACAAAATTATATTTCATAACCACTTCAGTCAACAGAGCAATTACTGACATCTCTTGGGGAAGCAGCATGTGTTTTTTCTTTTCCCCATTGTGAATTTGGGAGGGTTCACTTCCTCACCATCCATAACTCCTCCCCATTGCTTGTCTTCTCTGGAAACTTTGCCTACACAGTGGGCATCATTTGTCTCTGCCCTAATTCCCTTCAGACTGTAAATGCAACAGGAACATTTGCAAAGAATAAATCTTTTCAGTGTATTGACAAAGCTGCTTCTGTAATTGTGTTAGCTGAAGCAGACGATGAGCTGCAATCCTTTCTGAATTAGGGTTTATGTAACTCTAACCCAATTCCTGGCTAAGCCTTGCAGCTCGATGCAGAACACTGAGCACTGACAGCCGGGGAGTTTAGCTGCAGTCTGAGATGTGTGCCCAACACAGCGAGGCTGGAGTTGTTCAGTCTGCTTTTCCAGCTTGGGTCTGCCCTGCTTTACAGTCATCTCCCTGTGGCAGTGTCACCTGGAAAAGGAGGAGAAAAGGCTCAGCTGTTGCCAGGGGTGAAGTCATTTCCAAGCAGAACAGTTTGGGGTGTGTGGAAAAAGCCAAAGGAGCCAAAGGTTGGCTGCTGGAGCACTTGGTTGTTGCTCTGTTTCCAGAGGCTCCGTGTGGATGAGGCCAAGCTGGCATGGAAAAGCACAGCCCACTCCAGTGTGATTTTATCTGAAAGCATTTATCTGTGTTTCTGTGAACACAGGGCAGCTGTGAAAAAGGATGGAGGGGTCTCACCTGTCACAGGGGCTCTTGCAGGTGTAGGAGTGAGGGAAGGCCCCCCATCCTGTGCTCTCTTTAGCTCTCCACTGCTGCATTCTTTCACTGTTGAGTTGTTTGGAAAATGGTGAAAAGCAGTAGAGCAGTGGCTTAGGTAAAGAGCTGGAAATGTGTGTGATCTTCTATAAGTTTATTTAAGGTGTATTAAGGAGTGAAGGCACAACCAAGTTCATTGGAAGCCATAATTACACCAGTGTTTCAAAACAAAACTATGATCAAAAAAGTCCTCCCAGACCTGCATCCTGACTTTGCTGCAGCTCGAGTTGTTTTAAATTCAGCTCTGCTTGTATTTCCAAAATACTGTTTTCATAGTGAATTTCCTGGCTACACAGACTTACCCAAAGGCCATTGCACAGTGAGTAAAATACCTGACAGTGGATAATAGGAAAGAGGAATTGGTTGATGATACCAAAATCTCAATGGGAGTGAAAAGCAGTAGCACATGTTATACAAATTATTTGAGTTTTGTGCTAGACAGAGATATTTAATAAGGGGAAAAAAGAAAAGAAAATAGTTTTACAAGGACAATCCCGATGGTCTGTGCTCTTTTCTATTTTAAAGACTTTGATATGTGTAATTTTTTAAAAAAGAAAATATTTTTAAATTATCAGTCCATTTTTTAGTTTTCAACATCCATAAAGAAATAGTAGTTAGGATGTTGCATTCTTCTTACTGTATTTATTTGGAAATATTACATGGTGGAATTTGAAGTCAGAGCAAGAAAGGAACTTTGTGCAAAACAGGTGATGTTTTTCTTGCCAGACATTACTGTATAACTTTTCTCAGTTCCTGAACATGAAAACTTTGGTACAAAGTAAAAAAAAAAGTAATTGACCTATCTAGCTTCTGTAAAAATTTTAGTCTACATCCAGTGGCATCAAGTTTTGGACAAAATTTCTAAAAAGTAATTAGTAAGATGAAAATCAGTTTAATTTTTCACTCAAATAGTATTTGACTCTCAACTAAAGATTAGAGAACTCCCAAAAGCTTCCACAGTCTGCATTTGAAGACTGGTAATAAACTCCCTATTGGATTATGACTGGTGGTTTTCCAGCTTCTGAGGAAAGAGGGGATTAATTGAAAATGTCAAGTTGGTTTGTTGGTTTTTTGAGGGGAGGGTTGAGAAGGGTGACAGGGCCTTTTTTTTCCCTTTCACAGTTTCAAAGATGAGAGTCTTCCCAGATACGACGAGTGTAATTTTGGAGCTGTGTTCAAACTGATCCTTGAGCTTTACATGCATAAAAGATTTTCTCAGAAGTCATTAAGAAGCCTTTGGAGTTGAATGAGATTCTCACAAGAATTCAACTGGCTGTGCTAGGCAGCACCTACTGTCAAGATGCTGCTCAGGGAGAAAATGGAATAGAAAACTCCATCTGGACTCCTGAATGGATTTATCATGTGGTGGCTGAATCTGTACTTTGAGCTTGAGGCTGATGATGTTCTGTGAGAAATATTAGGAAAAATACTTTTAAGTTCACATTGGAGGCTTACAGAAGGGATGCGTGCTTTATTTGTTCAGTCTCTTTTTATTTATTAGATATTCTGATGAATTATTCTGTAATCCTTTTGACTTGCTGAAAAGCTGGCTGTCTCAGATTTTGAGTTGCTAGAAGAGGTGCTGTAAGCATGTTTCCCAAAGGTTTACTGCAGGTCAGGTAAAACCCAGCCAGTCTTTGACAGTGCTGAGGAAGACAAGTCAATCCTTGTTTGCAGTGTTGCTGGACACTGACAGCAGAATATCTGAGTTAATACATGGAGCTGCAGCCTGACAGTCTCTCCTTATTGTTTTGACAATGATTATGGATTTCCATATTCAACCTTTTCTCTACTTGCAATTGTTCACACTGTTAATCTAATGTGATGGTGTGAAAAAATGTGCTGGTTCTCTTTTAAAGACTTCTTGGGGCTTGATGTCTTTTACCTCCTTTTTGCCTAGAAAATGTTTGTTGCATTGTAATTTTCTAACAATTTTCATCATGTTACACACAGATTTTATTTATATTTAATACATAATACACAACATGTAGGTGTCTCTAAATATTTACATATAATTTTAATACATATATTGCATGATTGTTGCAATATACAGATATTAGATTATATTTGTATAAACATAATGTTTTTTTCCAAGAATATGCCCATTTTTGTCATGTATTTATTTGGGTTTTTTTCATCTGTGGAGATGTATATGTAATTTCTATGAATCATGACAACTTTTATGCATCTCTGCTCTTGAGTTGCTCTGGAGAGAGTATCTAGCAAAATTATCATCTATATGGAGTATTTCCCAATAGTAATTTACTCTGTAGTGTGTAGCCTGCTGGGACTTATTATGCAAATGCTGTATTTGCTGGCTCAATCCCATATTTTTCTGAAATAATGTTTTTTTCATTGCTTTGGGGGGAAAAAAAAGGTTTTGACAAGGTCAGTATTCACTGCTTTCATCACCTGTTATCCCTGTCCTTCCCTTACAAAAAAATTAAAGCAGATTACCTCCCACTGGTTGTATAAATATGTCCTAATTGCTTCATGTCAGTCAAGGCACTGAATGCCCACATGCAGACAGAATAAAACACTTGCTGTGAGGTTGAAAAAATCCCTGCAGAGGTAGCCCTGAGTTTGAAAATAACTTTGGAGTTCTCATTATAAGGTGTCTTTGGTCCTGTGCATTGTTTTCCTTTGGAGGAGCTGCAGCACAAATATCTGAAGGAGAGGCTGCTGATGAAATGGGAAGCTAGGGCAAGCCCCTGTCTTCTAATATTTTCAAATTACAAAATGTGTGGAATAATACTGCTCAAGAATGTGTTGTAGGCAACAAATTAGTCCTAATAACATAAAATTACCCTAAACCATAAGAATTTTCCTTCCTGAGTTTCATAATAATTTCTTATTATCAGTTTCTAATTCCAAGCTGTTCCAGCAGCTGCTCCAAGTAAATGCAGTTACTGTGATTTTGGAATTTTTTTTTGTGGCTTCATTATGCTCTGAATTAATTCTTGACTTCTGTATTGTCATAAGGACTTTGTAGAACTCAGGTTTTTCCCAGTGTATCCACGCACAGGGCAAATGAATTTTGCCTGTAAATTCACAGTTCTGTAGCATAGGCACAATTCCTGTTTGTAAAAGTGCTTTGTGCTGCCTAAGTGATGTGTAAATGCCCAGAGGTTTTTTATGTCTTATTTGTTTCTTACTGCTTTTGGTCATGGGTGGCACCAAATGAAATGAGATGAAGAATTTTCTTTTGGAAATACTGATAACCTTCAAGCTGTCAGTGTTATCTATAATCCACTCACCTTTTTTTTGTTTTAAGCCTCTTGCTATCCTTTTCTTTCTGATTGTGTGAGGCATTCTGGGACTTTAATACAGTTGCTTTGAAAGCTTTGGATCTGCCATTTTCTTCATGTGGCAAACAAGTCTCATTTTAATAGCTGTTTTTTCATAAACTGATATTGCTTAGTTTGACCACTTTGGGTGCTTCTTGCTTTCCAAAGGCAGACCATATATTTTATTTTTAAAAGAGATTTTTTTTCTTTTAAGTTTTACAAAATGACTATAATAGTGGAGGGTAGACTTGAGATCTGAAGAGGAACCAATTTTTTCCTCCTATGGTTTTTTGCACTAATTTCAGACAGGTGTATGGATGATATTGAGAACAGGAAAAGCAAGTTAAAAACTGGCAATGATGAACAGGCCATGTAATATTCCCCTTTCTGCTTACTTAATTATTTAAAGTATGCAAAAAATTCCATGTATGACAGAAAAAGCTGTGCTCACTTTTATGCTGCAGTAAAGAAAAACTTTTGTGTGGAACTGGAGTGGGAGTAAAGTAAAACGAGCACATTGTGTTTGGGAGGCAAATCAGACAAGTTCTATTTAGCCATGTTATTTTCAGGCCTTGTGTGCTGGAGGATTGGAGAATGGTTTTCTGAGGGATCTGCTCCAAAAGATTACTTGTACACACATCTGAGTTTACAAAGACAAAGGGAATATGATTTATTTTTTGTTGCACTGAGATTGAGAGCAAAATTCCCCTCTGCTATGCAACTCTCTTTTGATCTTACTTGGAATAGGGTTAGGGACACCAATTCCAGGAATATTTTGTTATGTTACATTGATGTAAAGCTGTTGGAATCTAATTCTGTTTGATAATATCCAAGTGATTCAGCATAGATGAGGTTTGAAGAATAATAAGGCCCAGAAACCTCAGGAAATTTTGAAAATATTCATCAAAAAATCTGTTGAGAAATGTGAGAGTTATATGAAAGAGCAGTACTGAGTTGTAAGTCCAATTTAGTCTGTGTGAATTGGTGTAACTTCACGAGGACAGATGAGGATAAAGGAGTGCTTAATTTTTGCCGTGGTATATAAGAAATTGGGCAAATTGGCAACATCTCTAACTTTCTATGACTATCACCAAAACAAGCAGAGATGTGGCATCAACAGTACTGTCAAAGTAGCTAAATTTTGAACTGTTATTTTGAATTTTTAGTATATTATACTGGAAACTGAGACATGCAGCAAGATTTTCTTTTTCCTTAGCCCCTGAAAACACAGTTTTCCTGTGATGTGCTTTTAAGAGTAACCACCACAGTATTTCTACTGTAAATTGTCTTTTAACATTCTGATCAGAGACAAAACAATGTTGTTCCCTAGCTAATATTTGTACCTATTTCTTGGGACATAAAAAAGCTAAACCAGAGTGAAATCTGAGGGGCCACTAAACCTGGACTTTTCTATGAGCAGTAAAGCAAACTGTAGAATACTGAAGTTAGAAGTGCTGTGAACAGAAGGTTTACCAAAAGGGAAAGAATCCTCATTTGAAGCCAGTGGCAGCAAAGCTCCCCCTGTGTTACAGTGATGCTCTATCACTGTGCCAGTTTCATTGCCTTCTGTGCATTAAAATGAATTAAAGTGAATTAACAGTGGCTCAGGTCTTCAGCCTCCTTTACAGACAGAAATAGGAGAGCCCTTTTGATGGATCTACTGCATTCAGTTAAGCTGGAGCCAAAGTGGATCAATAAGAGACATGGAAGAGAAGCAAACAGAAGGAAAAAGGGGATGTAGCTGGAGATGATGAGTATTTGGTTAAAAATAAAAGCTAAACTTGGACTTTATTATGCAGCTGATATTTGCTAATATAGAATAAGTGAAGCTGTGGAGCATGAAAAAATTGCCTTTCAGAGGAAGTGAGTTTGAAGAAAGGACTAAAAGGTGAGTCATGTGTGTCAGAGGTAAAATGTTTCTTGTATTTCCAGTCCTTCTGCCACTCACTGTAGGTCTGGTGCTGCTCTCAGAGAATTAGGATTACCCACATGCCATTACCCTCAGCTGCTCTCCTGTCCTATTTCCCACATTTCTGTTTTGGTACAGGCCAGGGGCTTGCACCGAGTGCTGCCTGCATCAGTCAGGGTTCCTGCCCTGAACCAGCTGCACTGCAACAAGCAATCGTGGTATGCAAATGAAACCAGCAGGTGGAAGGGCAGGAGGACACGAAGAACACAGACAAAATTAGAGGGTACTTTATTATTGGCCTGGCTATGTGCACAATTCCTTTCAACAATCTCTTCAGGCCACACAACTCTACTTTGTCTGTCACTTCAGATGACAGACTGAGGCCAGTTGAGGTTTGCCACCAAGTCTCATCAGATGTGAAAGTGAATTTGAATCAAATGTTGTTTTCCACCTGGATTGTACCTTTGGTAGGCAGGGGTATGGTTCTCTTTGTAGTATCTCTGCAGTCTGTTTTCCTGTTACAGCCCTTTTTATTACCTAACAGTGCTGGATCAAATGAAAGTTGTCCTGTCTTAAGCAGCAGCCATAAAGAATAAGAACACGGTAAGCATGGATGGTAATGCTTTTCATTCTCCTCTGAAACCTCAACCATTTTCACCCCATGGATTCACTGAGATAGGTGGGGTCTCAGTCTTTAGTGCTACCTGTGGTTTCCATGCCCATTCCCTTCATTTTCCCTTCCTTCAGCGTCATCTTCTGCTGCTTCCCACACTGGACCATCACTTCCAAAGCCAAGCATTCCTTCTGCCAGGCCTTTTTCTTGCAATCAGTGATATATATTGTACAAATTTGATAGCCTGGCTAACAGACAGTAAAAATGCACATCACTGGTCTAGTTCATGTTAACTAGTGAAAATTTCTAGGGTAGAAAGGATTTTATCTGGGCTTTTCTGGTCAGTGTTCCATCCCTGTGTCATGTGCATCTGACCTGTACTTATTCACATTTTGCTCAGAGACACCAATTTAAATTAATTTCTTAACATTATGTCTTTATTCATCTAACCAGTGGTAGCATTGATGGCTAAGGATGGCATGCAAAAGAGGGTGACTCACTCTTCAGGGTGACTTTTGCTGATGCTTTATTTTACATAAAAATGTTATTCTTGTTTCAGTGGCTCTTGAATACACACTAGGTACTCTGAATTTCTCTGTCAGAACTGTGTGTCTCAAATGTCTTTAAAGCTGAGGAGTGAAGAGTAAATGAAGTTAAAATGCAGTCTCTCCTAGGTGTTGTTAGACTGTTATTTAAAATGACTTTTTTATGGCTTTAGTCTTTAGTATTCTTTGTTTCTCAAAATTGCATTTCTTCTTACTGTTTTCATATAACCTGCACTCTGACACAAAAGTTGGAAATATATTTGCTAAAAAGATCAGCCAGAAAACTAATAAAACTGGGGTGGTTTTTGTTTTGTTTTAAGATTTTTGAGATTTCACTACAGAGAAGATAAAGATCCATGCACCTAAAAGGTTTCCTGTAGAGAAGATAAATGCCTGTGCAGGAGGCACAGCCTGCTTGAGGTTTTGCTGTGTGATGTCCTCATAGATATTTAATCTAAATGTACATTAACTTTTACAAATAACAGCAAAACCAGTGTAAGTAAGAAGGAAGGGTGATTGAGAAGTCAGGGATGTCTGCAGGAGAATGCTGGTGATGTCATTCCATTTGCCTTAGGCTGTTATTAGTAATGTGCTGCCCTTCATTCCTGGGGAAAACGTGGAAGCCTGGAAGCACTGAAGGTGTGATTTGGGGGTTACAGGTGCACTGCAGGCTCTGCATTCAGAGATGCTGTTGCAGTGCCAGCTCTGCTCCCCTCCTGCACACTGGGGATCTGTGAAGGGAGACACTGCTGGCTCTTTGTCTGTAGATTTGTTAGCCTGAGAGGAAAGGATGTCACAGTTCTTTGGAAAAAACACAAACATTATTGTGGCACTCCAATGACTGTCAGCTGGTATCCCAGGTGAGATAAATTAAATGCTGGGAAATGTTAGAAAACCTTCAAACCCAGATATTGGAAATAGCTTCAAACAAATCTCTCAACAAAGCCTATGGCTTTTCTCCCAGGATGGTCTGGGCTAACCTCTGGTAGCAGCACTCCACAGAGTAACTTGTTATGGATGATTGAAATAAAGGCATTTAAATAATTACCTTTGATCTAGGCCTGCCTTGATCTAGTAAAATACTTAATGATTTTAATTTTGAGATACAGCTGAGTGCTTTTGCTGATTTCAAGTGTGTGAGTAGCTATGAAGTGAGGCTGCTATTGAAGAGCTTTTTGGACAGGCCTGGAAGGCAATGAATAAATAGCATTTATCTGTGTAACTTCTACTGTCTGGTCTTGCTAATTACCCTTATGCCATACCTGGTTTGCTTTGTGGATTTCCCCCCCATTTTAAAGAGAGTAAGAACAAATTTTCTGAACAGTGCTAACAGCCATGTCTGTGAGAGGATGGATCCAGGCTCTGTTTGGTGGTGCTGAGTGACAGGACAAGAGGCAAGGGCAGAAACTGATGGCCAGGAGGTTCCACCTGAACATGAGGAAAAATTTCATTGATCATATACTGGAACAGGCTGCCCAGAGAAGGTGTGGATTCCCTCACTGGAGATATTCCAGAACCTTCAGGACAGTCCTGTGCTGTGTGCTCTGGGGATGGCTCTGCTTGAGCAGGGAGGTTGGACCAGATGATCCCTTCCTGTGGTCCCTTCCAGCCTGACCAATTCTGTGACTCTGTGCATACCACATATTACTTTAAAATTGGCTTCTTTTAATAATGCACAACAATTATTAGAACAATTATGTGTTATTGAAACCTTTTCTCAGTCTGGGAAGTCACAGTAAATAACAGAAGATCTGGTATGATTTCAACATATGCCTTGCTTTTTCTCTCCATTTAGTTACCCTTTCATGCAAGTCCTCGTCAGTGATTTGGCAGCTGTGTTAGGAATGGAAAAATCAGCTAAGAGTAGCTGTCACTAAGAGAAAGCAGCTTGTAATGTGGGGGGCCTACTCAAAAGACGTATTTTTATTATTTTTTAATCAATTCCACATTTTTGTTGCTTTTCTAGATTAACATGTTACATGGAATGCAAACACGAGAAGTAGTGAGGGCAGATCCATAGCAAGTGATGTGAGAAGGGTACCCTGGGGATGAGGACCTCTGTGAAATGCTCAGGACTGCAGAAGATTCAGTACTCAGGTGTTGTGTTATTCACAGCAGAGGCTGATAGACCAGATTGTTTCTGCATCATGCCCTTATTCAGGTCCTACAAAATGTACTTGAGAGGTGACTTAAGAGGGTCTTCAGGATTTATTTATGGAGCCCCTCACAGTAAAACTTATTTTTATCTTACAAAAGAGCAGAGTGCATTTTTCAACGACATCAATTCTCTGTTATTGTTAACTGTTTCTAAGCAGGACCTAGATTAAAACAAGTGTTACACTAATCTCAAGGACCAAAAAAAGTTATCCAAAATGTTGTGAGAAAGAGTGAACTTTTTGTAGCTTGAATATACCCTCTTTCTCCTTGTGAAATTTCTACACTTTCAGCATCTCTTACAAATATAGAAACTGCCTTCATTACTGAGGGTGGAACTCAAGTCACCTCAGGTGAGCAATTAGTGTTAATTTAAAGGCTGGGGAGCAGATTGTAGCCAGCTGTATCCAATTCAGCATCACTGATTGCAGGGAGAGGTGACTCCAGTGAAGGGGAGCAGAGCAGAGCAGGACCTGCTCTTCATCCAGCAGCACCCTGTGGTCCTAAGCAGAAAAGCTTTCCATGTAAGTACCCAGGAACCTTCCTGGCAGGAATCCCTTTGCAGTTCCCTGGATGTGTTGCAGGTGGGGAGGGTGCTTTGCTGTGACTAGCAGGATGTACCCCTGCATGGAGATTACCTTTCATGTCAAAATTGGTGAATTATACCTAAAATGTTGTTATAAACGAGAGGCAGACTCTGGATAAGTGATTTCAGTATTAAACTTTATTAGCGGCCTAAGAACGGGGCTGCCGGTGGTGCACACGCCTATCGGCGACGTGGAGGGGTTGTCAGCGTTGAGATCCTCAGTCCCTCGTAGGTGCTCACTGGTCCTCGCCTGCGGCTGAAGGTCCAACGCTGGGTGTTCCTCCGGCCATCTGAGAAGGAAGACCCTGAACAGGGCTCTGGCTTCTCTTTATATACTGTCTCTAGCTGGCCCTGATTGGTCCTTTTTAGATCCGCATCCTTATTGGTCGATTTGTGGATTGAAAGTGCTTTTCAGTGATTGGTGGTTTCTGCTTGTTCATTTACATATGATGTCATCTTATGGACCTGTTTGAGAACTTCACCTCATCCCTAGAGGCGCCATACAAACATATAACTGATAACCTTGAACAGATAACAATTAACAATTATTAAAGAAAGTGTCCATGAACAATTAACAGTTATGTAACCCCTCCTGCAACGATTTCTAATTTTATTACATTCCTGACATTGTAATGGTACTTGATGGTGGTCTGTGGTAAATGGTTGAAATTCAGAGTTAAATGATGATCTAGCAATAGCATGGCAAGTCAGACGACTTTCAATTTAGTCTTTTTTCTAATAAATGATAAACAGTCTTGGATTTAGGTTGGGCTGAGTAGATACAAGAGTTACCACTGTACAAGCAGCACTGTCAAATTTAGTGTGCATATCTAGACTTATTTAATATTGAATCCTCAATTGTCCTTCTGTAAATGCTTTTAAAAATAGACAGTGATCACATCTCACAGGTCAAGCCACTTGCACTTATTCCCCCTATTGCACACACTCTTCTATTTTCTGCGTAGTACAGAATTAATTTGTACAGGGGCTGCAGTGGAAGCTTTGGATGTAAGCTATTATCAGATGGCCTTTTAAAAGTTGATAGAGATTCCTGTCACTGGTGACTGTGCAACTCTCCTGTGTCCCTGGTCTATTTGCACTTCAGCAAATCTGTTTCAGAAGTAATGTCGAAATGTCTGAGCTTTTCTTTAACTTTTATCCCTCTTGCTTTCCAAAAGATGTGTTGCTAATGAGTGCTCCTTCCAGCAGCTTAGTCCTGTGCTTGGCTTGGAGGTTTCTGATGCCAGGGGGTTGAGAATTATGTCCATGTTCTCAAGCAGCCTGCAGGAATATGTCAGGCAAAGCTGGAAAAAAAAGTCTAAAATGGTAATCACTATTCTCCTTAAAAGCATGTTACCAAAACAGTTCTTTACAATTAGTTTCCCTAGATGGCTCTTCACAGGAAAAAGAATAAATCTCAAGATTCCTATCCAGTGAACCAAATCCCAGTGTAATTATTCCCATGTGATACCACTGAAAGGAATATGACTGCAGAGATAAAACTTAAAAGCAAAATCTGTCTCCGTGGTTTTGTTCCGGAACTGAGGAAAGTGAGGGCAATTAGTTGACCTAGAGAGGGTGTACACACAGTCCTAATGTGGGTTTTGATGTCTGCTGCAAAACAGTCCTGAAACATGAATAATTTCCAGCCACAGGTAATGAGCAGACTGGAATTCTAAAGGTGTGCTCGTGAGAGCCCCCTGTACAAGCCTGGGTTCCTGTCCTTCTACTTTCTTCTTATTGTTGGTATTTTGAACATGGGAGAGAAACGTCACTTCTCAGTTAATCTGTGTGCTACCTCCCCTTGCATGCAGCTGCTACACAGAATCTCACTCTGTTTTTAAGGTGCACAAATTGGCAAAAGGTTGTGGCTCTTGGCACATTTGACTGATCTTTATAGAGGTTCCCCAGACAGTTCCTATAGACAAGAAATGCTGCAGAGTGGGAGATATTTATGATGCAGTTTCAGGAGGCTCATTAACTTCCAGAACATGGATGAACTTCAGGTAAAATAAACATTTAAAGGGCAGCCTAGCATTTTAAGGGACAGGTGGCAAGAATAATTTGTATCTGCAGTTATATTTATAAACATGGCATTTTGGAAACCTCAGATGCTGTACAAAAGCTTGTCACTATTTGGTTGCTTACTAAACAAGGAGGAAAAATGGTTAGTAATGAAACCATGCAAGAATAAGAGATATTTAATGTCATACCTAAGGAGCAGAAACAGATTGATTGTTTCCCAGGTCAGGTCAAAACCAACAATAACAATAAATGAACATTTTTTTACTCTCATTCCTTAGGTTTTTACTTTAATTTTCACACAATTAGAATGAGAAATACTGCAAGCAAAGTGGGATATTTCTGACTTGTTAGGAAGAGATTTGGGTGAGTTTCATTGCCAGTGCAATGGGAATACCCACACTCCTGCAAACTGAAGAGCAACCTGGTGCTACTGGGTTACTTTTTATTTTAATTTTTGCTCTGGCTAGTTCTGCATCATTACATCTGTGACTTTAAAACAGGTGCTGGGTTAATACCTTTGCAGGTGTTGCCAATTGTTCCTTTTAGGACAAGAAATCCTCAGCTGTTAATGCTGATGCCCTTGATTAAAATTAACGAGTGGCTATTGGCAAAGGCCAAGAGTCTGATTTGTTTCAGGTGAGGTGGTTCTTTGTTTCTGGCCCCCAGTGTAAGTGCTCAGTGATCACAATCTGGTTATCAGTTCTACTGAAGAAATACTAGTCAGTAGAGAATTCAGTTTTTTTTCTCTTTCCAGCCCTGGCATTGGCTTTGGAATGCTAGCAGGGAAGAATAAATCCAAGTCAGGCTTTTCATCTAATCTTGTTTTCTCCTAATCCATGCTGTCAGGCCAGTGGCACATGAACAGCCATGTACTTGCTATGCAAGGTATTATTTGTGAAGCTTTTTTCTTCAGGGTGAATCTATGATATCAAAGTTGATTTTTGTCAAATGTTTTTGTTTGCTGTGTTGATGTCCCAGGTTGCCAAGGGCTTAGACACTATGACTAGAAATGTCTCTTAAAGTCAGAGACTTGAAGTCTGTTTTTTAATTACAAAAAAACCAAGTTAAATGCTTGTTTTATTTTCCTTTGGCTATGCTTAAATGAGTGAGGAGTAATTGTATGTTCATTAGATAGAAGCGCAGCAAGATGCAAGGGTTTGAACCTTAGAGTAAGTAAATTCAGACTGAAGACTAATTTTTAATGTTCAAAGTAAATGACAGAAGTGTTTTTTTAAATTCAAATTTAGTCCTTAATGCTTTTTGTTCTACAGTAGAGATTGCCACAGCTGAATCATTGAGTTTGATGCAGAATTTACTGAATTAACAAACCTGATCTGGATTAAATTTTGGAGACTTGTATAAGCTGTGAGTTACTGGGGTAAAACTGAGTGATGTTAAAGAGCTCCTGTGTGGGAGGTGCAGTGTCAGGAGCAGTGGGGCTTTCTGCCCTTATTCTGGAAATATTAAGAACTAAAAAATTCCCTTGGGCATGAAATTGAAGTATAACGTATTGCAGGTATAGGGGGGCTTGAGTCAGTCAGTGTAAGGTCATGAGTTATATTGTACCAAATAAGTTAAATGTTATAACAATATCATAAATTAAAGTTACTGCTTTGTTGTCCTTCCATGAAGAAGCTGAATGAGTTAATTCACTTGTGGTGAATTTAATGTCTGGCTAGCCATTAGAATGGCTCCAGTGTAATTACTTTTGTAGATCATAATAGTCTTGAAAAGTAAATAGTTTATAAAAGCAAAAACCTTGAAGGAAATTACAGAAGGAATAATGGCTTTTTGAGAGGCATGCCTTTGCATCCACATGTACTTTTTTTTAATCCAGCAAAATTAAATTGGTGTGTTAGTTAATTCTGCAATATTTTTTTAATCTCCTGCAATCCAGCAAATAGTTAATGAGTGTTTGTCCAGTCAGAGCAGCAGGGGTCTTGATTGCCAGAATGTTTGTTTGGTGGGAGGAGGGTGTCCTCAAAGACTTTTTTCTTCTCCTCTTCTTTTTTTAAACATAATAAGAATTGAAAAAAAGGAAAAAAAAAAAAAAAAGGTTAAACAAATGTCATTCTCTGCTTGCAGTTGCTATGGCTGAAGGGCCCCCAGTTCTGTCATTTTTGGACGCATCAGAATTGTTACTGGCCTTGTCCCCACTGCAGACAGTGACAAGGGGGACAAAGGTATCTCATCCTGTTTTATAGAATTGGGTGCAGTCAGCTGTAGTTGCAAAAGATGCACCTCAGGGCAGTACCTGGGGTCTCCACAAGCTTTTTTTCCTCACTTTTCCTTTTTGCAGTGTGATTTATGTCTCATTGTCTGAACCACCTTCTTGCATTTCCCCTTTGTTCCTCCATGCTACTTCTGCTCTTCCCCACATGTTTTAGGTTCTCCTTGTTCTTTTCTTCCACACTGAATTTCACGTGCTGAGGTAGAATCATGTGTTTCCTTCCTTTTGGGAGGAGATAATCCAGACAACTGCTGTGTGAGGAGTCTCTGGAAGATGGGGTGTCCAAAACATTGAGGAGCTATGGTACTCAAAAGCTATAGCCTGTCACCACCTCAGCTGAGACCGAAAACCTTGTTTGATCCTGGCTCCCAATTTGCCTGGGCACTGCTTTACACTTATCTGTCAGTCCTAAACAGCTCATGGTGTCCAGAGTCTCAGCTACCCTCGATTTTTCACAAGGCTACTCTTTCATCTAGGAAGCTGAGAGAGGCAGTGGGGGAAGGCAAATCAATTAGATGTGCTTAAGTGTCTCAGAAAACAGACATGTTGCTCTTAGAGGACTTCTAGGACACAGTTTTTAGGGGTTTGATTGTTCCCTACTGTGGTATAAGATACTCCACGGGGATTGAATGATGTAGGTAGCAACATATCATACACTGTGCTCTCAGAAGTTGGTGATTATAAGACCAAAAAGACCTTGTACATTCTGATCCTTTCCCCAGTTTTTACTTTCTTGTGACCTTCTCACGACCTGCATCTTACCTTGCTCTGTGTGCCATTAGCACATGCTTTATATTCCTTGTAACAGCAAATTCAGCTTGCTATGGGGAGCCATGGATATTATAATAACAAACAGGAGTGGGTAATAGACTGCAGAAATTAGTGCAGAGAATTGGCCTCACTCCACAAATCACCCACCCACTTATGTGCTGACTGTTGTAATATTTATGTGAAGGTGCTATATGAATGAACATTTTTATGCCTATGCATTTCCCTATAGTCCATTCTTCAGTCCACATGGGAAAGAAGTCTTCAAACCTGGAGGTGAAATCCAAGGAAAAAGTTAGTGTATTAATTAGTTTATTGGAGTATAAGAATTGTTAACCGCCTCTCTGATTATTTTAAACTTTTAGGACATTTCCACTCTCTGTGAGCTGGAAATTAAATGTGGAAAAGTATATGCAAATCCACTGTTGAAATAATGTTGATACAGGACAGCCACAGAAATGCCTTGTGAGACACCAGTTTCCTGTGAGCAGCACAAGGACACCCAAATGGACACCCAGCAGCTCTACGTGTGCTAAAGCTCTTCAGCAAAATCTCTACTTCAAGACCTGTTCTGTTTTTCAGCATAGTGACTGACTTTCAGTGGGGCTTGTTGCTTGGGCCTCTGGTGTTGGGAAACAAAATCAATTTTCTTTGGCACCTTGATGTAGTTCTTTCGGTTCATGATTGTGTTTTTTAGAGTAGGTCTTGATTCCTCTGTTTCTAAGCTGAGAATTTTAATTTCTTAAAAAGGCTACTTAAAAGTATTCAGCATTTCACTTCCATGAGGCACACAGTGTTACACTTAAGAAGAACATATGCACTAGAGTTTAACTTTGGAGAAAGTGTGTTACTCCCATAGTTGAGAGGGTAATTCATCTTCAAATGAGTCAATATATCAAGTTGAAATCTTTGTAAGTTCCAAGTGCAGGTGTTTTAGCATCCAGTATCCCCGAGGCATGCTAACAAGAATGCCTTTTCAAGATTTTGGCCAAGTAAATGTTTCAAATTATTGTGACTCTGGTGAAATTGTAATTTTTTTCTTGCCTCTTCCCATACAAAAGATGGAACAATCTTTTTCTAGGATGCACAAGTTGTAGTTCTGTCATGTTTCTTACACTGAACAAACTGACAGTATTTCCTTGAATAACTGCGATATTTCCGTGTAATGGACTGGAGGAATGAAAAGATTTTTTTAAAAAGGCATAAAATGGGCAGTCTGTTTTCATCACTTTGGTAGGTCACAATATTATATAAGGTCATTAACTGTCACTGCAGCCAGTTTTCAGATGGCATTTTAAGAGTTGTGTACAGATGCCAAATATGAAGTTCTGCTTACTTTTGCAAAGGACAACATCTATTCTTTTCCATGCAAGAAATAAATTTTATGTAAACAAATAAAAATCTATATTCCTGAAGCCTGTGAACCACTTAATGTGGTGTTTAAAACCACACTACTTAAATACTTAGGGCAGTCTTTTTTCCTGATACGGATGTAAACAAAGCTAATGTTTATTTATTTGGTGTGCAGACAATACAGAGACATGGTTCATTTTTTGGAAGTGAAGATGCATTTATTAAATGTTTTTTAGCTCCAGCAGTATAGTAGAATAATTGATTTGTGCTGTGGATAGGGAATTCTGTGATCTGTTTGTAAATTTGAAAGCATTTTGGGATTGAAAACCCACAGTGAAACCCATTTAGGCAATAGAAGTAAATAGGGAGAGATGCAGGACTGCCTTCATTGCAATACATGGAATCTTTCTAAAGCTTTTTGGGTTTTGGTTGTTTTTTTTTTTTTTTAGTAGAAGGTGCAGCAAACAGTCTCTGGAAGGCTCTTGCTTTTCTCTCTTGTGCTTTGCTGGTCTGAGTTTTGGTTGGTTTAATGCAGTTTGCTGAGGATATCTGGCTGGACTTGCCTGTGTAGCTGCCCCCAGCTTCTCACACTGAGTGACTTCCTCTGAAAAACAGTGTAACTAAATCAGAACCCTATGGAAAAGATGATGAGTCCCCCAGTTGTCACTAATGCTTCAGCAGCTCATTTTTTCCCCTCTCCAAACTCTTCTGTGGACAGGCTTCTTCAGCACAAACTTAAGAGTTTAGTGGCTCTGTTTGTTCCATAGTCCAAAAATCCTTTTGATGAAGAGAATAAAATTTGCCTACTGGCTTTCAGGCTGATATTCTTTGGAAATAATGCACTGTGTTCAGCCTTGATCAAGCACAACCTTAAGCAAGGTTGGGTTTTTCTCTATTTCCTAGTGTTTTGTTTATGTTCATTTTGAAATGCTGATATTTGCATTGTAGTTTAGCCATCATCAAATAATACTTAGTTATCATTAAAAGAGCAGACCTAATAATTTCTGAAAATCTACAGATACAGCTTTGCTTCTCTTACATACTGACACATATTTTGTGGTGTGAAATAAAAGCCTGCATTGCCTTCTATTATACTAGTAAACTGCTTTTAGCCTGTTCATTTGTAGCTGTATTTTACCTGTTTTATCCAGGTGTAGCTCAAATGCCTAACAGCATCCTTACTGTGTTACAGACAAAAGAATGCAGAAATTTCCCCCTATGTCACTGGGGGAGTCTTCCCCTCTGTGCAGACAGGCTGCCTGGTTTGTTCCTACAAAATGGGTGGGATGGCAACTGTGGATGTTCCCGTGGAATGCACAGACTGGATTTTGGGGGCTGGTTCTCTCTGAGTTATTGGAAACATCAGACACAGGTTGTGAGTCCTCTCAGCCCAGGGACAGCCACCACTTGGTGGATTTACCAGGAATGTGCAGCAGAGAGGCTCAGGCAGTGCAGTCTCTGGCTCTGCTGCCTTTCCACTTCTTTGGGCTCTGCTGTTTTCACTGGAGGCAGTAATTCCTTTAGTGCAGGAGTTACTTACAGCACAGCTGGGCTGCTTTGATGGTGCCATCTGCCATCCATGGGTGGGAGCCAGCTTCCTGCAGGCTGCACATTCCAAGGGAAACTTTCCTCAGGACACCCAGACACCCGAGAGTGGAGCAGAAAACGTGGGAGCAAAGGAACCCGGGGAGCTTAGCTGAGATCTGCACCTTCAGACCGTGGTGCTGCGAGCGCAATAATTGTGGCTAATTGAGATGGAGTCATCAGTAGCAACCCTGCTGGCCAATTTTCATTTTCTGTCCTTTTAGATGAAGTGCCTGGTTCAGCTCTGTAAGGTGCAGCCAGCCACGTCTGTCAGGGCATAGCTGGGGAAGCAAAACGAGGAGTTGCCATCTAAAGAGATCATCCTGGTAATTGCAGCAGGCCTTCATTCACATTCCATGGGTGCATTCTTGCATTATTGCTTAATCAAAAAGCTACTGGAGCTAAATTTTTTTGTGGCTGTATTTGTGTCCTAGATCTCTCCTGGGGTTTGCTGTGTTGCCTGTGTCAAGTGAGGCTTTCCAGCCCCGTTAAATGGAGGCACTGCTGCCAGGGCCCTGTGTCACAGGAGCTCGCTGCAGGCAGGGCAGGCAAAGCTGTGGAGGAATTTGCCTTTTTCTGGGTCAGTTGAAGCTGATGAAGTGAAAGCACCTGCTTGGTTCAGCCATTTGGTTTATGCTGCCCTGTGAGCTGGGGTATGAAAATCTTATTAGAACCAGAGGGCAGTGCTGGTCAGAACCACACATCACACCAGCACAGAGTGAAGCTGGGGGTTGTAATGTGCTTATTTTGCAGAAGAATAGGGGATTGTGTTCCACAGGGTAGATCTCAAAGACCTCTTGAGGTATGCAAATGTTTAGATGTAATCCAATGTATGGAACAAATGAAAACTTGGTTGGTCTAATAAATGGGAAAATAAGTTTTGCCTGTCTTGTGTTTCAGAGAAAGCTAATGAATGTTTTAAATAAAACTGTGTCAGGTGACAGGTATTGCTTTAATTTATTCCTTATTTAAAAAGAAAATAGATTATTTTAAGAAAGTTTTATCTCCTTTTCCACACTTAGGGTACTGAGAGTTTTCCTCATAATTTGGCAATGCTTTCCTGGCTTTTTGTGTCAGCCAGTATTTGCTGAGCAGACTTGAACTCTGTATGAAAAGTTTTCTCTGAAAAGAACTGATTGATGAGCTTTGCTCTAGGTACTGTTTACTTGAATGCATTTTAGCCTCTTAGCAATAACACTTCCCACTTTCCTCTTACTTTGGAGTTCATGTACCCCATGAACAGCGTGCAGAAGGACCACAGTCCCTGATCTGAGGAGTGATTGTATATTCTTGCATGTAGACCTTCTCCAAATCACTGCAATTGCAGGGTTTTCACAATGGAATGGGGGTCTGTTTGTGGAGAGAAATCAGCACAGGGAGTAGTGGCAATTCAGCTGGAGTATTAGGTACATTGCAGATGAACACTGATTTTCTTCCTAAGTGTCTTTGCTGTAGCTGGAGCTTGTCTGAGCATGGCTACTCCCTCATTATTAATACTGAATAATAATCTTGACACTTGTGTGACAGCCGTGTCAGTTTACAATGACAGTCTAAGTCATTAACAAGTGGCAACTATTTCCCATCTGCCACTTGTATCAGCCCAGAACCCATGTGCAACTTAGTGTTGGTTGAGTGGATTCACTTTCTCTTAATATTTTTACAATAGCAAGGAATTTTCTCCTCCATTTTAGTTTCAGGATATTTTTCCTCTAGAATTTTTTTTCTCTAGTGTCTCCTTTGTGAGAAAGAAAACCACCTACAAAAAAGGTAGACACTGAGCATGTGAGCTGTGTTGATGACTTCTGTGGGACTGTTCATTTTCCTGAGCAAAGGGCTGTGGTTCTCCAAGAAGGGGACAAATGAGACTCCTCTTTCCAGTCAGTTGCAGAGCCTTGCTGTCCTGGTCATCAGTAAGACACAAATTCCCACAAGATTTGTGTGGGGTGGGGACTGTTGAGGTTTTCTGCTGCTGAATGATTCCAGAATGGCAACTCAGCTGTTACAGAACAGCTGTTGGGAATCTGAAAACAGCTCAGAGGTGTCAGACCCCTGATTTCCACAGAAAGTTTTGATTCCCTCAGTTCATTGAGCTGAATTCCTGTTTTGGATGGACTCGATGTCATTGTGGGCACTTCAAGGCTGGGGGGATTTCAGCAAGCAGAAATGGACATAAGGAGCAGTTATGGTAGTAACTGGAGCTCTGTGTACACTTAGTGGGGATAATTAAGGTGTGGCTGTATTTATGCACATGGGTATTGGAAAGCAGTGTTTTATTCAGTCTCCAAGGGCCCCAGCCTGCCCTCCTGGTGTTGGCTGTTCTTCACTTGCCCAAAGCTTGGCATTGCTTAGCCTGGTGGTCTCTGAGTAGCATCAACTAAAATAGAATTGCTGTGCTGGGGAAGTTTTAGAATAGATTTCTGTGAGAAATAGGAAGGAACAAAAATTATGCTTTTAAAAAGAAAGCACCAAACTTGCTTAGTTGCATAAACGCAAGGGACAAAGGAGTGTTTTTCATGCAAAAATATTGTGGTATGTCAGCATGTTGGCACTGATGGTGAATAAGCTGTTTTAAATATACATCCCAGAAATGGGAAATATGCTGTGATATTTCAGTCTGGGAACCTATCATAAATGGATGAAAAAGCACACAAAATGATGCCATGTAGTTGGAATTTTGGACTTCAATGAGAAGTGAATAAAAAGTGATTGTGAATTTTCTCTGTAGGCAGATGTTGAGTACATTTTTAAACATTTCTAAAAACATTTGGCCAGCAAAGCTGCCCACTGTGGTAATGAGAGTTGCAATGTCAACCTTTATGCACGAATAAATGTATAGATAGATTTTAATGGCATTTCTGAGGTTGATGTTGCAACTACTGCCTTCATTAATGATCCTTCAAAGCCAAGTGAAGGTGTTATTCCAGAGATTAAACCATTCTCTATCAGCACAAAGGTAATACATTGGTGGTAGATTTGGAAAGCTGTTCTGGAGAGAGAGCACCAAACAGGGCAAGTTCTTAGATGTGGTTGTAAAAGTTTTGTAGACATAAAGATGATTTCCACAGTGTCTGACTGCTTTCCAAGCAAGCATAAACGTCTTGTCATAATCAACCTTGCTGGAAGCAGGAGGCTGAAAGTCATGGGAGGAATTAATTCTGTAATATTTGTTCCTGAGAATGAAAACAGAAAGTGAGACATTGGCCCTTTCTCCTGTGAAAACTTTTTAGTTTTCCAAAATGAAAGCTGTGAATTTTAAATTTTTTTTGTTCTGCACTCTCTTTTCCCCAAAAGTGCACAGAGATTCTGAAATGTGGATTGTGCTATTTGTCCGTAGCAGCTGTGATGCCACTAACAGCATCAAGCTATTAAACAGGGAGAGGGCCTTTTCTCTTTGGATCTTAGCTCTTGTATTTAATTTTGATTTACAGGATAGACCAGAGTAGTGTCCAACACACCATAAATGCATGCACATGAATTTAGCCAGGGAACAGGCTTCTTAGGAAATCAAATTAATTGCCCACTAGATAGTAACATCTATGATTTTGCAAAGTAATTTAGCACTTCTCTATGACTGAGATTTATCAATGGGATCTAACTCATAAACTGCACATTCCTGCTTTTACAAGAAGCATGTTCTCCAGGCTGTGTTTAAGAAATATCAAAAGAAGTTAAATTCGAAAGTATGATAAGGTAGGTCACTATTTAAACTATTTTAAAGTTTTTATTGAAAAGAATAAAAACAAATTCACTGTTTTTAAAGCATACTTCATTCTTGTGGGAACAGGTACTCCATTACTGTTGTTTTGGATGGTGTAGAAATGCGTTGCTGTTTAAAAGGAAATGCAAAACTGATGGAATATTTATGTTATGACTCAAGTCTCCTGTGTTACCATGGAATGAAACCTGGGCAAATTTCCTGAGCAACTTCAAGAGGGACACGAAGCCTTGTTGAAGGAAATGATGTTTGTAAACACTGAAGTTGTGAAATGCCCTAGGAGTGCTTGTCTGCAAGTTGTGTTGTTTTCTTTCATGTAAAAAACTGCTATTGAAGTACAACAATTGGACATTGTTAATTTTAGAGATTTTCCCTGTGTTTTGGATCATACTGGAAATACCTGTGGGTTCCAGAGCAAGGAAATGCAGCATGAGGTGCTGCAGTATGAATTGGATTGTCACACCTGCTGTTTATAGGGGGTTTTGGACTGTTTTATTTTTCTTTTCTAAAGCAAAGTTATCTCTCTAGCCCTGTAGTTTGTGCTGATTCTCATTCCTGGTGGGTCTCATCAAGCCAGTCTTTGATGGGGAAAGGATTCTACTTGTCTGATGCATCCAGGAATAAATAAAAATGTGTTTTACCTCTCCACTCGCTCCAACAGCTGGGGTTTCACTGGGAAGGTAATTGATAAATTCAAGGGTAGCAGGAATGAAAATTATTTGGCAAGGAGAGACAGAAGTTTTCACAGTAGCACATTGAGATGCAGGGTTTTTACAAGCACTGCTGTAAAATGAGTATAAACAAATATCTTGATTTTTTCCCTATATCACAGCAACACACATTCTCAGTAAATACCAGCAAGGGAAGAGCATTACCAGATGAAACTACCATGCTGAAGTTCACCCTAGGGATTTACTTAGGTTCTGCTTTAATTATGGAGAGATTTTCAATTCTTACTAGATGCATTCCTGTAGATGGAATCATCCTTCCTTCATGAAATAGAATTATTTAAAAAATGACTGTGTTAATAACACAAATTTAAGAATCTTGGCATGCAAATATTCCTAATAAAAAGAAGAGCAAACTCTGTGTGGAGTGCTTAGTTTGCAAATAATTCAGCATCAGGGTTTAGTATTGCTCTGGAGTGCACTTATCTGAAAGTAAAATGTATGAAAACAATCAAATACAAATACAATATGTTAGGGTTTTGAGGGTTTTTTTGTGAAGTCAGGCAACTTAAAAAAACTGGAAATCTCGTAATTAACTTTTTGCAGAACCGCTCATTAAAACTCGCAAATGCTTAACTAAACAAACCTTAATTGAAAGTGTCAGAAGTGATCCATGGCTGCATTACAATTTTCTTCTTTATGCATCATTTCCTTTGCCATTTAGTTGGATACCAACCACTACTCTGACCTATCAGTTCAGACACAAAATGTTCACCCTATGCTCTGTAAAGAGAGGTAGAACAGGCTTAGATTGAAAAAGATGTGAGCTTTATTGGTTGGGTTTTCTTTCCAGAGCAACATCAGTGTTACGAACAGGTGGCCACAGGACAATTCCATGGATGCAGAAGGCTTTATTCCATGTGTAGTCTTTGTATTTTTGAGTCTGATTTATTATTAAAACTTTTGTTGTGAAAGGTGAAAGCTATTTTAATGCCTCTAACAATGACTTTGTTAAATCCAGGTGTCTGTAGTAAAATGGATGATATAAAATTCCTTAACTGGGATAGATAAAGACAGCAATCTAATCAACTGCTGTTGTTTCAAATTTATTGTAGCCAGTGTATCTTGCCACTGTCACATAGATTTCTGTTTACAGGATAAATATTTCTCAAAGGAAAAGTTCATGGGGACATATTTTTAATGAACGTGCTGCTCACTTTGTGAATTTTTGTAGCAAGACTCAGTTCTAAACTCACTTTGAGTAAATACATTTAAAACCTTTTACTATGCAGTGAGGTTGTTGCTACTCACTTAAAATAGGTTCTCACCATGCTGTGTGTAGCTTTCCAGAGTTAGGTGGAATGGTTCTGCTCTATGCCAGCTCAGGATCTGCACTCACAGCAGTACAGCAGGCACACAGTTCCCAAGAGAAGGGGTTTTTCCCAAGGAATCCAGGCCTCTGAGAGGATGCTGAATGGAAGCTGGCCTTATCTCCCATTATGCTTGTGCAGAAATGGTACATAGGAACATAAAAAGTTTAGTAATCCAGTTTATTGAGTGCATTCTTGGGGCTTTCCAGACCTTGATGCCTTTCTCTGAATCATGGGTATATCTTATAATTGTCTTGCAGCCTGCCTGGCAACACCAGGCCAAAGCTGTTTTTAGCAATTCCAACAGGAATAAAAATTCTTCTGTGCCTTAGAGCTCTAGTCAGGCAAGTTTGCCCTGTGTTCACCTGAGCTACTTTGTTCTGTAATGGTTAAAATTAGGTCTGAAAAGTTTCTTTCTTTGAGATGTCATCAGGCAAGACAACCCCTTACAACCCAGGAGAGGAAATTTATCTGTTGCATCCTCACCCTGCTCTGCTTATTGAAATGTTTTCAAAGACTCATTCAGATATTTTAAGAGTATTTTAAAGGGAAATCACCTGAGTCTTGGCCCCAGGTAGTCTTTCTTGGGGCAATATAGGATTCATCTGTCTTTTGAAGCTGACAGTTCTGTCAATTTACATCTTCTGTTTTAAAGTCCCTTTATGTTTTGAAGAGGAAAATTGATTATCATCTTTCACAGAAAAAAAGCCTCAGACCTTTCTGGGTGTCTCTGCAGTGAGAGACAGAGGATAAGTTTTGAAAAAGACAGTAATGGGAAACTAGGCTAGCAGGGAAGATTCCACTGGGCTGTTTTGCTGGGAAGGGTGGAAATTGAAGGTTTGAACCTGAACAGAGTATGAATGAATTTCAGCCCTTTTAACCCCACTACTTCATCAGGTGTCTGTTCTCATCAATTAATATAATCCTTTATTGTTCTCAGAAATGGTCCTGTACCATGCAGAATTCTGGGCTGCCAGCTGTACTGAGAAATGAATGCCAGCCACAGCAAACACCAGATCCATGTCTCTTTGCATATTGTGACGCCTACTGCAAATGTCATCTGGACTAAAAATAACCCCAGCTGGAACATGGGATCCAAGGAACTTGGATTATAGGGAAAACTGAATATAGAAAAGTGTTGTGTAGTTGGATTTCTTTCAGATGAAGGTTGGTGAGTGCAGAAAAACATGAAAGCTCAGATCAGTAATTTCACATTCTGGCAGGAAGATGTGTGTAATAAAGCCCCTGGGCTATAAAGAGTTTGGCATGTGGAGTCCCATGAAGAAACTGATAGTCATCTCTCTTTGCCTGAGAGAAAACAACCTTTAATGTATAAACCAAGCCTAAACTGGGAAGTGAAGCATATTGCAGGGATATAAATGGAGGTTTATGACTGTTTTTAATGGCACTTAATGGAAAGCTATTTATACAAGTCAAACAGCACATTTGTGTGTGGGACTGCCCTTCCTTGCAGTTTTTGGCTCTGTGTGTTTCTTAGCTCACAGAGGCAAGGAAGGGTTCACTGACACAGCACCTCTGAAAGGTGCTGCTGTTCATTCAGCAACAGCCTTGGGATTTCCACAATGAGATTTATTCATCAGAGAGTCCTCCAGTGGGCTTGTATTCAAGTAGGAGCTGAGAGTTCCCTCGGAAAAGGAGAGGTACCTTACATTTGCACCCTTAAGGGGTCATTACTGAATTCATCTTTGGAACCACAGAGTGTTGTGTGCAGGGAGGCAGAACAGCGAGGCGCTGCTGCCTCGTGCTGAATGCGAGCACACCGAAGGACACTGAAATTCAGCAAGATGTACTTGGCTTGGAAATCTGTCCTACTTCTGCTGTCAGTCACACTCGTTGTGAGGTGCTGAGCTGTGCTGAGTGCCTCTCCCCTGCCTCCCGTGGAAGCATTAACCTGCAGGAGCCCGGTGCTGGCTGCTCTCGGTGGGAGTCACTGCACACAGGTCACTCACGATATTATTGCCATCTGGGTTGCCCTCCAACACCACAGCTCACGCTGCAGATTAGTGCCTCACTCCCTGAGCGCAGCTGAGCTCTTTTTCTGACATGCCCTTCCGTTCTTTGTAAGGCACAACCAAGTGTTGTATTAATTACCCTCTTTAATACCTGTCATGCTTTCAGCTTTTGGCAGAGGCTCACCAAGAAAGAGATCCAAAAGAATGTCTTGTGCAAAACTGGAAAGAGTTCATGTGGTACTCTGCTTGTTTTGCTTTGTTACTAAAGCTCCCATCAATAAATATCTCACTATTATGAACAGTTAACTCTCCCTCTCACTAAAATTCAGAGTTACATGGGTACTGCTACATTGAATTCAGTGTAGGAACTCATTTCTCCACCATACCACACCAATAGCTCTCCCATTTCAGATAAAGTGATGAAAGCATATGGATTTTTATTTAGCCTCTTTCAGGCCACTGCACAATAGTAGAAAGTTGCTTTTCTGAATTAAGTCCTGCAAATACCTACAAGTGATGTCTTTAGTTTCTGCATGACCAGCATTACATGAGAAACAAAGGGGATTGTGTTTCTCTAGCCAGACCTTCTCCTGATGAAAATATTGTTGTGGGACTTCAGCTACAGCTTTGGCTTATCTGACCCTTGGAGTCAAAAAACTGTTGACTACGAAGCAGAAGCAGATCGAGTTTCTCATCCCAGTGCAGTTGGGATTTGCTTTGGCGAATCAGCTGGGAGGGAGGGCCTCCGAGACTGAGATGTTGCCCTGCTGCTAAGAAGGCTGTGGGATTTGTGGCTCTGAATAATGGCACTGGGGTTGGGATTAATTTGGTTGATCAGGGAGCTGTGAAGCTGCTGGAAGAACAGGACTGTGTGTTCAGAAAGAAGAAGAAGAGCTGATGAAGGCAGCAGCCAGGGTGCCTGAATAGAAAATCATTTCTCCAATGGAAGTAAAGCCTCTATTGCATGGAATCCTAATTTCAGGGTGCTGGTTCACAGGCAGGCTGCAAGGTGTAACTCAGAATTTCCCTGAGGAGCTGAGCTTCGTGGGGTGTGACTGTGGTGCCAAATCCTGCCTGGAAGTGTCAGCTGGTAATCCAGAGCATCCAGGGATGGCACCTGTGGGGTTTTACCTGCAGAGAGCTCATGCATTCCCACCTTGCAGTGCTCTCAGGACTCAGCATCTCCTGAGAAATTCCCTGATGCTGTCAGAGGGGTTTGGATCCAGTCATCCTCTGTGATTCAGCACAATGATATTCAGATCAGGGACTTTTTGACCTCCACAAACTCTTAGTAAGACAAAGGACTGAGGCAGCACATATCCAATACAAATTTTAAACAGATATGTATTAGAGCTGTATTACACACAAAGGATTAGCCTGTTATGGTGTGCTTAGGTGAATATTTGTGTACCTTTCAAGGAGGGGCATGTCCTAAATGACACAATTAATACATCCTGTATTGCATTCATGGTCTGATGTTAACAACAACTGCCAGGTGCTGGCCTGCCACCCAATAGGAAGCTGAAAATTACTTTTCCCTTACTGCTCTTGTGTGAGGGTACCTGATTTAATTTGAACTAGAGGATGTGGCATTAGTGTTTTGTCAGTAGTGGAGAACTGTATAAAATCCAAATCTCAAGAATCTTTTGCATATCTTTCTCTATTTATTCCTTTAACAGTTGTTTGCATTTATGAGGAGCAAATTTGTTTAGTTAATAAAAAGGATAATTTTCTTTGAGCTTCATTACCTTGAAAATTCTGTAAAATAGGTAAGTTGGACCTCTAAAATAACATCCATAAAAGTGGAGAGCCTTGCTGCTTCTCCTGGGTAATTGGAAAGGTGCTGCTGTTTCACAGACTTCCTAAATTGATTTATGCTACTCATAATACTCCCTGTAGCAGCATTTTCAATGCTTTGGAAAGTAGATAATAATTTCAAAATTAAGTCACTCTATCAAATCTGACCTGGAGGGATCAGGTTTTATGTGTTACCCTAAAATTTACAGAAATTCTGCTTTGGGTCCTCAGAAAATTTGGCATCAGAAGAAAAGCAGGCTCTGAGCAAGAGTCCTGTGCAACTACTGTGATTTGCCTTTTGTAACTATCTCATAAAGTTAGATAGTTCCCTCTCCTCAAGCAATTATAACTTAATTTCTTTATATATAATTTTGATTCTTATTCAGAGAGTTTTATCTCTTTATTACATACTCTAGCTGTAATTTAGCTTTTAAAGCATTGCTGATTAAAAAGAGATTTATTTCACTGAGCTAAACATTATTTTAAAATGGATATAGAGGCATCTGCTAATACACCTCCCTCTGAATATTGTTACTTGTATGAGCAGAGCTATCTAGAAGTCAATTTTGTCATTATCAGACGCTTTCAGGGATTGTAGAGTTTTTCATTTAATGCCTTCCAAAGAGTTTTTGGGGGACTTGAGAATAGCTTGATTCTTGCAGTGGTAACCAATCAGTAGTCAAGGTGCTCATAGGGGATGAGACTTTGAATCTCTGCTCTTTCTTTTTCAATTCTTCCGGGTGAAGGTTTAAATATCTTTTTGGCACTGTTGAAAATGTAACTTCTGCAGCTAAGGATTCACCCTTGACAGAGGGACATGACTGAATGCATTTCAGCACGAGGTTCAGTTCTTTCTGGTGACTCATTGTTGCCTTACAATAATTTCAAATTTTCTGATAGACCAGAGTTACAGGTAGAATAGCAGCTTATTTGCTTGTTAGGGTGCTTTAAATATTGTATGAAAAAAGGCACTCCATCCATGTGCCTTTCACTTAAGGAGTATTTATGGCTTACCTTTTTATTTAAACTTTTTTGTGTGTGTGTGTGGTGGATTGAACAGTCTTTGTGTTTCATGTTGACATTTTGGATAGAATCAAATTAATCAGAGACTTGGCATTTAGAAAAGGAGAAGGGAAGCAACATAGATGGAGCCTGAAGTTTTGTTTCAGTTTCTAGTCCTTGGGCAGGATACTCAAATCAGAAAAAAAATATCCAAGCTGCACAGTCCATAACAATTTATGAAATTTAAAAACTGAGGAATGCTGGATTTCCCTATGAAGTCTTCCTTACAAAAATGATTTTGCAATATGGAATTTAGCACTTGGCTATCATCCTGTAGAGAGCATCAAAACTGAGTTGAAATGAAATCTGAAATGCCAGGTATGTAGTTGAAATTCTAGACTTTTACAGGGAAACCTTTTGGTTACTTGAATATACCTAGTGTCTTAGTCTTTTGATAAAATGTTTAATTTCAGCATTAAGAAATCTCCTTGCATGATAGTAAGATGAAACAGTAAAATAAGTAATGTTATTATCCATGAGGAGTATCCATGATTATCATGCCTCAAATATAAATCTACCACAATGCCTTGTTTTGTATTCTAATAAACAATTAATCCGTGGAAGATTTTTTTAATGGAAATTATTTTGTCTTGTTGAAAGATATATCTTCTGAATGTTCCTTTTATAAGGGAAAATGAAAGGTAATTAAAATTATAATGCTTTATTAGCAGTATGCCATCACAGTGGTTTAGTATCTTCTCTTGTGTTTTAGGGTCAGTTCTGTCTCTGAAAATGAACAAAGTGAAGCCATTTATCATATCTTGAGCTAAATTGTGTAATGGTGGGTGATTCTGGATGAATTATGCAATGGCCACCTTTTTTTCCCAATGTACCTAGTCTAGGAAAAAAAAAGAAAACCCAAAAAAGAAAAAAAGCATATTGTGTAGAACCGCAGAGAAACATCTTAAGCTGTTGAGCAAGCTCATGGATATGAATCACAAGAAGTGCAAGGTGAAATACTGCCTTGTTTACAGCCTCGGTGTCTCTGGTGGAATGCTTGTATCCCTGCTCTCAAAAAGACACTTCTGGAGGCTTGGGTAGCCTTTAGTGCTGCTCTCTCCACCTCGGGCCAGGTGTTACTTGGAATGCCAGGAAACATCCTGGTGTGATTGGAGCTGTTTGGATTTGGGAATCAGAGAAGCATTAAGGTTGGAAAAGACATCCCAGAGCATCAGGTCCAGCCTTTGACTGGGTAGCACCCCAGCCACTAAAGCACATCGTCCACTCCTTTTTTGAACATCTCCAGGGCTGGTGACTGCACCACTTCCCTGGGGAGCCCTTTCCAATGCTCAGCCACTCTTTTAGTGAGGTGGTTTTTCCTGATATCCAGCCTGAATCTCCTGTGGCCCAAGAGACCATGTCCTGTTGTCAGCCCTACATCACACCACATTACACAAGTGCAAGGACCTCTTTAAACCAGAAAGCTGTGGAGAATCTGGTGAAGTCCAGTGGGATCCCTTTGGTTTACTTGCCACCATGGTGCATGAGTCACTAATAGAATGTTTTCTCCTCCAAGACAGTCTGTCCTGTCTGTCTAGAACTGCTTGTCCTACTGCACCACAAATGACAAAGAACCAGGCAGAAAATCGCTGTGTTCCTGTCAAATGTTTTGGGAGCACACAGAGATTGGCTAAAATGAAATGGGGACTGGCAGAGAGAAGAAAAGGATTACTGCAGTCTTGATCTTGCCACAGAAAGTCCTCTGTGCTTATCCTGAGGTAGGGGGAGATGGCTAAAGAGAGGGCTGGCACTGCTGGGGAGGAGCAGGGGAGAGCGAGGCAATTATGGAGACATCCTGAAGGTTGGAAACATTTCTTTGAAGCAAACCTGTTGTGGACAAATGAGTACAAAATGACAAATAGTCAAAATGACAACGTGTAATGTTTGCAGTATGCAAAACTGTTTTGTTACGTTTATGGTCTTGTTTGACAAAATTAATTAGAGTCTCTCAAAGGAAGAAGGGCACTGCTTCACATCCCAGTAATAGCACGTTAACGCTGTGTACTGTGCTAAAAGCTAAAAGTGCCTTCTGGAAGGAGTATAGTTAAATTTCATTTCTTTACAACCTAGAATAAAATTTGGTATTAAAGTGTAAGCACATTGTAGGCCAAAATGAAATACTGCAATTAAGAAATACAGCATTATCAAGTCTAAGCACTCTAAATTCAAATACATGAATCACAAAATTGACCAAGAAAGGTATAATTTAAAAGTATTGAGTTTCCATGATGCATTTCAATATTTTTACCTCATTTTAGGACTTGCAGATTTGTTCTGCAGTCAGAGTGGTCAAAACTTCATTTTCATAAGGCAAGCTGCAGTTGTCAATGTGAGTGTTTGTAGCTAAAAGAAGCATTGGTAAGAAACAAAGCTAAAACCAACAAGAGTGGGTTTTGCCACGTATCATACATTGCATGCATGTGGAGCACTCCGTATGCTCCATTTCCAGCTTGGAGGGAAAGCTAACCCTGAGGAATGCATTGCCTGTCACATCTCACTCTGCATTCACTGTCATCTTTGATAGGAAGGGGTCAGATTTTCCATAGAATTACCAGGGATTAGGCTCTTTCTGGTGCAGGAGAAGTGCCAGTTTCCAGCAGATGAGAACCCACAAGTGTGGTTTTGCAGTTTGTAGCTTTTGTATGCCTGTGTTAACAAAGGGTTACCTGTTGAGATGGAGCTGTTTGACAGCCCTCTGAAGGGGTCAGACCCTCTGTTTCAGGCACCTGTGCTCTTTGGTTTCTCTGGAAATTCACTGTACATCAAATTACCTGGTTGTAATTAATTTTTGACACTTAGAAAACAAAAACAGTTGAAGGGAATTGCCTCAGGGGCTTAATTCTGTCAGCAGCTACCAGTAACATAAAAAAGTCTTCTGGAATCAGTTGTGTGCTCCTAGTTCAGGTGCATCAACCAAATTCTCTTTTTTGTCATAGCTCAGTGAATTCAAAGTGCTTTGCACTTGAGCCCTGCTGCAAACCCCTGTGAAGTGCTCTACTTGAGGGAGTTCTGCTGCCAGTTGAAAATCATCTGAACAGTTCCCCTGGGCTAAAAGGATTCTGAGCTGGAGTGTAGAACTCCTTTCTCTCAGAACCCTCCTATCCTTTATGCACTGATGCTTTGCCTTTCCCACCTCACTGGGTCACTTCTGTGCAGGAGATTTTACCTGAGGAGTTCTCCTATCACCCCATTTTGAGAGGGACAGCATCAATCAGCAGCATCCCCTGACCTTTCCCCATCGAGGCTCGTGATGAGCTTGTGCCAGAAGATTTAGCTGGGAGAGCTGTCACTCCTCACTCACTTTGCAGGGATTGTTCTCGGGGAAGTTACAAACTGCAGCTCAGTCGAATGACACAGCTTGATTTCCTGTGCTGAGAGGAAAAACAGCTGTGAAATTTTGTGAAAGACCCTGAGGAATCTTTTTTTCCCTGCCCTTTTTTCTTGATTCATCTTGCCAGTGGGAAGGAGTGCAAGCAAGGGGCTTGCATGATAATTAAGTGCCAGATCTGGAACTAACTCCTGGTCCCTGGAAAACCTCAAGTTTCAAAGGAAAAGAAGTTTGAGTTGGACTGTAAGGCAGAGCTCCACTGAAGGGCTGCAGATTTATTGATAAATGTCAGTACCAATGTAATAAAGATGGTACACAGTCAGTGAGGGGAACTTTTCTGAAGAAAAATCCTTTTCAATAAGTTGTCAACCTGACTGGAGTTGTGAATTGTTATTAAAAACCAAAAGAAGACAGGTAGGGAGAGGAAAGAATGCAAGCACCTTCTGAGCTGCTCAGCTTTCAGGGGCATTTCTACAAGCTGAGTCCTGTGTTTGTTAATTTGGAATGTTCATCTGTTTTGATCATGAACTGCTTTGGGAAGGGGTACATCTTAAATCTGTCATGCTTCACAGGTGTTTATTTTCTTGACCAGAGAGGCCTGGGTGAAGCCCAGCTGGAGCAGAATGCAAGGCTTTGTGTATAATGTGGTCTTTAATAAACAAAACTGTCCTGTTTGAAGTGTTATTTCTATGATATTGTCTAAAAAAAGCATGGCAGGAAATTCCGTGTGTTCTCCTGGGGATGGGGAGTTATTTAAATGTTATGCTTTGGGTACTGAGAAGTTTTAAGAAATGTGTTTGTCATAGCTAGGAAGGTATTGTGAGAAGTGAGGGTGGGGAGTGCAGAGTTCTGCCGTGAGTGGGACTGGAACCCCACTTCAGTGTAACCAACAGCACTGAGCTGTCTCTGAGGCTGGCTGATGGTGGATTTTCAGTGGTCCTGGACCAAGCTCAGCGTTTGCTGGTCAAGGCCAAGGAATTTGAGAGAGGATGCAGCTCACAGATGCCATGGCTGGGTCAATATTGCAGGAATCCATTTTTAGGGAGGCTTGCTGAGCTGAGGCTGCCCATTACCATCTGTGGCTGTCAAGAAGCAGAGCCAGAGTTTCTGTTCCTTGCAGGCAAGGAATCTGATGGAGGTTATTCTTCAGTGTGTAAAATCAGAAAACACTGTAAAATTTATAACTTCCTCTACTCACAGCCCGCTTTCCATTTTGTAAACTCTCTGCAATGATGGTAATCTTTCTTGAGGTTTTATTATTATTATTCCATTTGATCTTCTGAAAACTGCAGCTGACAATGCTTTAAACAAATCCAGCATTTACAAAAAAATGTATAAATACACGTTTTTTCAACTAAAAAAAATTATTATCGAGTATGGTGGGAACTGGATTTTTCTTGAAGATGTTAAATTTTGCTTTGACAGCCTTGCAGGGTAAAACAGGTGGAGAAAAGAGCTGTTGGGTAGGTACTCCTGCATTATGCTTGAGGCTCTTTCATTTCACTTGCTGTATCTCATTTACTCTTTCAGCATTTTTTCTCTATTTCTGGTCCCAGGCTAGTTTTTCATCATAAATAACAGGAACAAGAAAAAATTAATTCAAAAAAATCCCTCTTCTAGACCATATTAAAGACGTTATTTATTTAAAGGGTTTAAATTGATTGCCTTAATGCCAATGCCACGTGCTAATTATGAGCCTGTTCAGCAGCAACTGCAGACTTCATGTTTTGGAAGACTTTATCTACTGCTTGAGGCTGATGACACTTGTGTGTTTTGATCACTTAGAGTGTGGGACTCACATGCCAAACATACTTGTAGCTTTAAACAGTAGATCTTGAACGGAGTAAAGAGCTCTCTTTCTTTATCTGAGCACCTGATAGATGATGCTTTAACCTCTAAAGAACCACAAGCTAAGTATCAGAGACATAGAGAGCTTTCTATTCCAAATGAAAAATAAAGCAGTATTTAATACCGTGGAGTGATGAGGTTAATAACTGTGAGGATGCAAATGTCTTGCTGGAAATGAAACTGGGCAAGAAGCTGAGGCAAGCTGCTGCTATTGCCTGAAGAGGAGAATCAATATCTGTGTTTTGCTGTGGGGAATACTGGCTGAGGCTGTGTGTTCCCAGCTCCCAGTGGGTGTCATTAGGAGCAGGAGTACAGCTCAGCTGTACAGAGGTAGCAGCCCTGTATGTCTGATGAAGAGAAACTAAGAACATCTGTCCTGATACTTGAGACTGTAAGAGAGCTTTGGAATCTATTGCTCCTTAGAGCACTTGCCAAAATGCATTCCTGACCAAGTCACTGAACAGTGAGGATTTAATAATGCTGCAGCTAATGAGTGATTTCAGCTTTGTGTGTGCAAGTGGAAATGTTTGGGTACAGCACTAAACTTGTGTTATTATTATGGATGGATTATGGTTGAAAGGATTACAAACTGAATGCAACCCAGCAAATTTAACTTACACAGGTTGCACTCATGTCAATTAGTGTTCTCTGAAAACAAGGCTGCTTGTTGAAGGCTTGTGTCAGGACCTCCTGCTGCTGTGCTCACTGCTGCTGCTCCCTGTAGGAGGATTACCCAGCTATTGCAACACCTCAGAATCACTGTGGGTATTTGGTTGACCTTCAAGATTCCTTGGAAGAGGTAATAGGTTATCTGTCTGCACTGGCTGCTTCTTCCACACATCTTCCAAATTGACGTGAGCAGCTTCACGAGCCAGGTGTATCTCATGGAAGGTAACTTCATTCTGCTGTCACTTTTTCTCAGCTTGTCAGTCTTTTTTTAGTTGGACAGCATCTTCTTGAAAGCTTTTGTTTGCTAGCCAGGGTGATGGCTATGCAAAAATGTAAGCGGATAATAAAATATGGATCATTTCCCATCTTCTGAATCAGTGAAGGTAGTAAATTTAAGAACTTTTTGCAAGTAAGCACAATCAATAGCTGGTACCATAAAATGCAACCAAGTGCTCTTAACACTGCTTTTTGTTCAATACTGGGTCTTGTTCAGTGTGTCCTGTGGGATTTGGCAGAGAATTTTAACAAGCTGCACTGTTTTCTGAGTGGTACCCTGAATGCTCTGTCCGTGTGTGAGGACAAAATGTTGTGGCAAGCTGGGCAGAACTGGCACCCTGGCATCCCATTGGCACACCTGTCCTTGTCCTCGTGCTACAGTGGAAATTGAGGCACTCTTGGTCCTGGAAAGAGGAGCTGCAGAGGGCAGGAATCTGCACAAGAGCTGAACTCCCCACCCCCAGCAGAGCTGTTTTCTCTGGTGGTTCCTTTGGGGGATACAGCACTTGCAGCAGACAGAGCCTGAAGGGGAAGGGAAGCAGCGTCTCTCTCTGCCTTAATTTACATACTGAGTCTTGGCTTCTCTCTGACCTAAAATGATCTCTTTAAGCTGGATTACTCTGAGAGTCCCTTTGTACTGGGAACAAAGGATTTATCATCTTCCTGTATTGTTTTTGTGAAATCTCCTCTGACTCCTTCCAGAGAAATTACATGTGCTGTGTTTTTGAGTGGTGTACAAAGCAAGTGCAGGTACCAAAAGAGATCCTGATCTCTTCAGGGGAGAGCAGGCATCATTCCAAAGGAGACTGGAAACCTGACAGGAGAATCAAGGAAAAGAACCATGAGAAAGCCAGTCTAAATAGTGATATGTGCCCTAGAGAGGACTGATGCAGAGCAGTGTTTGGAAAGAGATGAGCTTCAGGTGGAGGACAGAAGCTGAGACAGGAGGAGATGGAAGTTTCAAAACAAATATTATGACTGTAAAGCATATCTGCAAACTGAAGAGTAGCTGAGGGATCAGTGGAATGAGGTTTCTGTAGCACATGTGGGAGAACAGGCTTCCTACTAACATATTCAGAGCTGTGGAGAAAAAGGGGGAACTTTTCACTGAAATATCAGGACAATAAAAGAAGCTTTTCTCCTTTTGAAAAGGAAACACACTTGTTTGAAACTCTACGGGAGAGTAACAACATACCTTGTGTAGTGGAGCTTAGCTTACTTATTACCATGTCAAAGCTCTAAAACAGTATGAAACTTTTTTTAATGTCGATCAAGTAAAATTTTCCAGCCAGAGTTGGGCTTGAGCAATATAAATTAACATTAATACTCTTTGGAAAGCCTGTTGTCATGAAGTGCCTTCAGGATAGGTAATATATACGATAAAGATTTTAACTGCACGTCAAGAACATCACAGAGCTATAGAGAGCTTTCTATTGACAAAGACTTTTAAAAAGAAGCAAAGCATAGCTGCAATTGGAAAGTACGTGCTAATTAGTAAGCTGATGTGTCAGCACCATCTCCAAGTTTCTCAGTATGGGGGACCATAATTTCACAAGTTGTTTTATGGGCTCTTAAAAGGAAGCATAGTCAAACCCATGGAAAATGCTTTTAATACTTTTTTTTAATAGATCACTTTAATTTTTGCAAGGTAGAGAATAGGTAATTGCACTCAGTGACTACTAAAATCAAGTAATGTTTCCCTTTGTATTCTGGGGAGTGCTGTGCAGGTCTCATTGTCCGACCTTGCAGATAAAGTCTCTGGCTTTTGCATGTTTTGCATCTCTCGTAGCCATTGACATAAAAACCATTATCAGTAGTGTGTCACCAGAGAGCATTCTTGACTTAAAAGCTGTTTCTTCTGAGTTGCCAGTTGGTTTTCCAGGCTGGATTGCCCTCGTTAAGTAATGAGCTTGATAGTGCTAGTGGCTGTTAGGAATGCAAACGGCTTCCTGAACTTGCAGACAGAATTCTCAAGGCTAAACTAAATTCCCATTCCATAGTTTCTCATTGGCTTTTTGTGAAGACTTCCATTTATTAAGAGAACAGTTTGGTATTTAATTTCACAGAAAGAGTGATGATCTTTCTAAAAGTTTTTGAATTTTCATTCAAGTAATTAATCTCATCTACGCATGCATAAGCTAAAAGCTTGCATGAATATATTTGCTTCAATGAATTTTAACTGATTAGAAAAACATTTTCATTGCAGAAAGTGTAGAAATGCTCTGCTGCATCTACTCTTCACTATTCCAAATAACATTTTTAAAATGTAGCTAGAAATATTTTCTGAAGTGTTAGCATACTGTGATAGGTTATGATATACCTAATCAGTAAAGCATAAATTAATATGTGTTCAAATTGGTATATAATAGCCCTCCAATACATGTTCCCTTTAAAGTAGAGAATTTTTTTTTCTCAGTAGTAAGCCCCGATATTTTTACATATGCAGAGCTAGCTGATGTTTAGTGTTGATGGAAACATGAATCACCCAGAAGCTGACATTCAGTAGGTCATGGCAGCCTGTAGGATGTAGGAAAGGCAGCCTGACAGCCACATTTCTCTCCATATCACAGACTCAGACATATTTAGAATTCCAAGCTGCACATTTGCAGTGTCACTTTCTATAAGCTCAGTACAGGTATGGCTGGGCACTGGGACAGGCTTCCCAGGAAAGTGGCCATGGCACCAAACCTGCCAGAGCTCTGGGAGCGCCTGGACAATGCTCTCTGTCATATGATTTAGTTCTACCAGTCCTGCCAGGAGCAGGGAGATGGGTTTGGTTATCCTTGTGGGTCTCTTCCAGTGTGAGATGAAATGTTCTATGGTTCTGAGAAACACTTTTTAATAAAAAAAACCCCATTATTCTATGATTGCTATAGGAAAACATATCTGAGTCGATTTTGCACTAAGCAGTGAATATAAAATAAGCTGGGAAAATTTTAAGTTTGGATATCAAAGACTATTTATTTAAATGGAAACTGGAGATTTATGTGGCCCTCGTGATTTTGTTTTTGCTGTTAGGATAAAGACTGGGGATCAGGTTGTTTGTGAAAACAGAGAAATTGCACACAGTTTTGGGGTTTTTTTAATCAGCTACAGAGCCATTTGCTTTCTTGGTCTGAGGGAATAAATTCTTAGATAGGACCTTGTGTAAATAGACATTAATCTTAATAATAATGTATAGTGGCCTCCCTGACCTTGGAAAGAGTCCTGGCTTTGCTGGATTTATCATGGAGAATCAACAGCAATTACAAGGAAATTGCAAATGTCCTACTGGGGTCTTCAGTCCTTCAGAACTAGTTTTTCATAGTCTTATGGGATAAATATTTCATCTTATTACACTGACTTGTTAAGAAGCTACTCTGAGGAAGAGGAGGTGAAAAATGAGATGGGGGTCAAAAAATGCCGCTTAGTTTCCTGGCTTGAGGGATCTATATGTGTTTTCACGTTCAATTAACTGTGATTATACTCTTAACTTTCTGTAAAGACTGTTTTTATTTAATATTTAGAGTATGATCTGCGCAGCATCTGAGATAAAAGAAATACTAATGATTTTAGATGCAAAAGCATCCCCTTACAGGGGAAGGCATGCTTTTAAATATTTGAAAAGATGTTAAGAAAAAAGCCCCACAGCTTAACCTGTATGGCTGTTTTTAAATAATGCACATAGAAAGTATTACTAAAAGCTGCACAGAAACCTATTTATGTTGGTTGGAAACATCCACAGGAAAATTTGGGATGTTGCTTTTTACAGTGCAAGTCTTCTGCCCTGCTATTTTAATTTTAATAATGCTTCCCCCCTGCCCCTCACTGATCAGCTGGAAGTGGTTCAGATGGAAGATGGGAAGAACAAGATCATAGCAAGTGGATGCTAATAGATTCTGAAATATGTTCATTACCAGCTGTTTGAGATTCAGTGGCTGTAATATGTTAATGAAGTATTAAATTATGCAGATAGAAATCACCGAAAGAGGAATGACATCAAATGGAATTATGTGACAAATACGACAAAATCTCATTCATCGCTCTCCTGTTCTGTTCTAATGGAAAATATTAATTTAAAAAATTGAATTCTTTGCTTATACATTGAAATTCTGTGGAGAAGCTTGCATAAATCCAAACTAATTAATTTTATTTGTCAAGTATGGCTAAAAGACAAACAGATGATGTTGTTGAAAGGTAGACCTTAGAAATCCAGTTAAGCATTGCCAAGACACGATCATCCATCAGCCAGTCACAAGTGAAACAAAGTTTTGGGTTATCTCTCTTTAGTTTGCTGTTTTCTGCTATCATTATGTCTTGTTGTCTCTTGGAAAGAAATATTATACTTTTGTAAGTCCTGTAGTCTGGATATACTTTATATAAAGCTGTTAATTGAACTGATACTCGTGAAGGAATGACTCCTTTTCCTTAAATGTTAAAATAATGTTGGAATTACTTTTTCAATGTTCCTTTATGTTTTTATCTTCTCCATTAAGGACCGTTTGCTTCAAAAGTGTGGTTTAGAAATTAGTGCTTAAATTAAACCTTAGCAAGGGCTGAGTTGGTTGCCAGCAGGAAGATCTGAGTAGTCATTGCAGAACTCACAAGAAAGAGTGCCACTGTAGTGTGTAAAGTGTCCTTTTACTCCAAGAGGAAAGAGATTTACTTGGACTTTTTTTCCCCCTGCATAATTTACTGCTTTCCACACAGTAGCTCTGCTTTGCTGGTTGGAGGGAATGTAATGAAAGTGCTTCCTCTTCTTGCTCTTACCTGTCCTCTGCTTCTACCATTCCCTTACACTGGCAAAAATATATTGGAAGAAATATATTAAGAGATATCCTAATACTCAGGGTTATGCTGAGATTAATGTTAATAATGGGAAGTAGAAGTTGTAAAGAAGTTTAAAGATTTCTAGAACATGGCTTTTTTTAAGCGTTGGAAGCTGAGAGCATCAACATGTGAGAGCTACCAGAGGAAAACACCTTTAATAAGAAACTCCTGAGTCTGCTTGAGTGTATTTAAATGAGGGTTTTTTCCCCAAAAAAACATGGAAAAATGAGCTCTTTTTATGAGCCAGGTTTTAGCTTTGGTCAAAAGTATGTCTGTGCTCCAGTTGCAACACTTGTTTGTGGTTGAAAAGCTGCACGTGTTCTTTACATCAGTAGTATTTAAAGTCAGATTATGTCAGTGTTTCTCCTGTAGCACCATAGGGCTGTTTACTAAAATTCTGGCTGCTGCTATGACTGTATAAGAACCATCTCCCTAAGGTATATCCTTGTACATTTACTAATTTAATTTAAAAAAAAAAAAAAACAAAAACATGAAGAATTTCACATAAATCTCTAAACCAGATTCCAAAAATACAGTCTAAGAGAAAACAATGAAAATTTGAAGGCAGACACTTTCAGAGACTCTGTGAACATGCTTTGGTGTTTTGTGGGCCACAGATGTATCTTTTGACCCTGGAATCTTCCTCTTCATGTAAATTCCCTGGAGTTTCTTTAATTATCCCAAACACTTTTTTAGGAAAAAGACCAAAGTGATAAAATAAGCATATGTTTTTACACTGTGCAAGTGTTATGAGAATAAAATTCAAGTGTCTTTTCAGGAACACTTCAGAAAAGTTTTGAGTTCTCTAGCATCATAAGAATAAATCATAACACTTAGTAGCTGGTACTATCTGGCCTCCCAGCTTTGGTAATGTCACTTTCAGGGAACAGATTTGCAGATAGTTATTAGACCATGTTAGACCATCTGCATAGTTGGTTTGCATACCTCTGAGCAAGAAAAACCAAAAAGGGGAATGGGAAAAGAGAGGGATGTGAAGCAGGCTCTGTAATTAAGCAAAGAAGTGCATGTGTTGTTAGGGCTAAAAAATCCAATATAAAGAAGGGATTTTGCCTGAACAAAATCATTTGTGTTCAGTATATTCCAACTTACTGTATGATAAGGTTAGTTGGGAATGGAAACCCTCTCAGTAACTATTGTTACAGAACCAAATTTTTACCAGGCTGTAAGACAACAAATAGCTGAGTCCATGTGACTCTTTGCAGGGAAAATGGAGCTACTGAAATATCTAATATCCCTCACAAGCCAAACTCCAAAGAGGTTGGAAAAAAATCTAGGAAATCTCCTTACACACAAAACAAATCCTCTGATACTAGTTAAGGAAATGGAATTGTAACATAAACATCTGCTCCTTGTAATGCAGTGTTGGAGCCTGGTGGCTTGGAAACAGTGAAACCAACATTGTCAGGATTAGCTTCTTGTGGGACAGCGACATGGAGCTCTGGAGGATTGGTGGTGGTGCAGCCTGCCTGCTGATGCAGAGGAATTTGTGAAAAGTGGCTGATCTTAACGTCTTTGCTAATGAGAAGAAAGAGGATTTTTATTGGTTTTGTGAGCATTTCAGCGATGGCTGGTACTCAGCAGCTCTGAAGTGCAGCTTTGTTTTAATGCTCCTGCAAGGCAGGGGATGTGCGGCTGTTCCTGTTTTACAGTGGCAAAATGAGATCCACGGGGAAAAACATTCTGGCTTTTCTGCAAGAGCTCAGTTGTGCAGAGATAATCAAGGAATTATTTTAGGAAGAAGACTAAATCTTCTTTTTTGTTTACACTGTTGAAGGGTACTATAAGCAGCAACAGGAGGAAAGTAGTCTAAGTCTTAGGCTAAGCTCCCAGTTCAACCATCATCCTCCTCAGGAGGCCAAAGGATGTGCTGGTGATGGTGGACAGTTTGGATTATGAAGACTGCGTAAAATTAGAGAGTTTACGGGAAAATACCAATGACAAATCTTCCATGGACTCTATGTGAAGCTGAGGACCTAAATAAGTGGAAATCTGGTATCTGTGGTTCCACTTCTTAGAGTATTGGAGAACCTGGTGGTAAATGAAGCCAAAAAAGTGGTGATGGAAAAACAGGCACCCCTTCCTTCACAGGTTGCTAGGTCTTTCGGCAGGAAAGTGCATAAACAAAGAACTGTTAGCAGTGCAAATGTCTGAAGGGACAGAACCTTCTGTAACAACATTTATTGGAGAAGAAACCATACAAGATTTTGCTCAATTCTCTGATTCTGATCAGCCTGCTCTTATGTAAATTATAGGGGATGAGTAAGATCTCATCACTATTTCCTTGCATGTTTTTTTCACACTCCTGCCTTGCCTGCAGAGAGATGCTAATAACAGTCAGAAAAACTGCTCTGCTGAACCTTTTAGCAGGCCACTTTTCCAAAACTAGGATGGAGCCAAACTGGTGTAGGAGTTCCCTTGATATCAGTGTCTGTTTCTTTCAGGAATGTTTGGATAAGCATTGGCAAGTTTCCTGGCCCTGGGTAGCCCACCTAAGACTTGCTATCTGGGAGTGCTAAACTCTTGAAATGCAGACTATATATTGGTCTGGTAAATGAATTTAGCGTGCAAAAGCAACCTGGGAGTTAAATCTCCAACTCTTGTGTGCCCCCTGACCTCTTTCACAGGATGACCATTGGCTAAACACAGACAGAGACTGTACTGGGTGCATTTTAGTCAGGTGGACAGGGAAGTAGAGGTATTAGAAAATTCCAGCCAAATTGTGTCTCTGCTCATGGAGGAAGCTATGCCTCAGCAGGCTTACCAAATCCTTTTCACCAGGCACACAAAGAAAACACTACGAGGGGTTTGGGCAATTTTTTTTGGCTAAGGTTTGGCGTTGTTTGTTAGGACTAAGGTAATGAGCCTTAGTTCTCCTGCCAGGGAAATCACCTCCTGCTTTCTTACTTGCTTCAATTAATCTGATAAGTATTTGTTTTTATTAGACAAAAATGTTCCATTTTCCAGGTAAAACATTTAATTCTCTGGTATTGCCTCAAGCTGGGATTTGTTTACGAAATTCCTGGAGCCTTTCCTTGCTTTTACCTTTACTTGACTGCCAACTGTGTTTAAGTGTCAAAGTATTAAAGGACAGCTTTTCTCCAGGAGCGAAGATTAATTGGAAACAAACTGTTAAGAAACTTCATTTGCTGTTAGAGAAAATTACTTGCACTTTGAATATAGAAAATCATTGGTTTTATTGATGAACAGTTATTCCAAAGGGACATCAGCTCCTCCCTAGTCTTCTGTGCAGAGCTGGCTGCTTCTAGAACTTCTCCCTTCATTACTACTGTGCAGTTAATATCCTGAATCATATGGTAAAATGATTTTTTCATTCTTTTATTTTTCAAATAGAATTTAATTAGCCCATCCCACCCTAGTGACTGATCAGTAATTAATTCGCAAACCCTGCAGATTTCAAACACCTGCAGGGCAGGTGGAGCAAATGAAAAAAACACTGCTCATTTTGGACATAACCTTGGGATTAATGAAATCTGTTATCATGCCTAACAATTCCTAAAAGCATTATAAAAATTCAAAATTTAATATCTCACAATTTTCAGCTGTTTTATCAGAATATATTCTTCTTGTATCTCTCCTAAATAGTCTCTACTACAAGTAATGATAATAAATAAGATAGCCTTTGATTGTCTGTTACTAAAGGTTTTCTACAAAACTGGAGAAAGTCTGTTTTAATTACCCCTTTTTTTAGGCATTTTGCTGATGTTTGCTAGCCCTCCTGGATAATTCTGTTTCAATTTAGAACAGCTAGGATTACTAAGCACCTCTCTGGCATTATGTGTATATGAGATATCTCCTAAGTGCTCTCCTCTATTTAATGCACAGGAAATATAACTGTTGGTATCCTTCAGCAGCTTTTTAAAATAAAGCAACCTCTATTCCTGTCCATGATTAGATGAGAATTTTACCTGTAGTAAAACATTTAAAATGCTCTTCTAGATCTTTACCTGGTAGAAATCAGTAGGAATTCCTTTGTTCCCAGTCACTTAAGTGGCTTTGCCATAGATGCCAGTGCATCCTTGATGTACCCGTGTCCTGGTTTAGGGTAAATTTGGGACGAAACCATAGAAGGGGTTTCCTCTAATCAGCTACCCTCAGCATCCCCTCCTCCCTCTTTCTTCAGCTAATGAGCAAAACCAATGAAAAAAGCAAAGAAAAACTGCCTGTTTCTCTCCCTCTGCAAAAGCCGAGAGCCCCAAGAGTGCACTTCATTTCTCTCTCTCCCTGTCCGTGCTGCAGACAACACAGTCCGTGAGAAAAGGAATTCCGGGGGAGCAGAGTGCAGTTTCTGCAGATGAACTGCGCGCCGCCTCTCCCACCCTTCGCTCTCCCCTGTGTCTGGCTCCACAGGCACAGAACTCAACATCTGACATGAGCAGAACAGGCAACTGGGGATACAGGTATTATAAAGTCACTCTAGGACAACCAGCGACCACTGGACACAGTGGCTCAGGGGTAACTCAGCGAGATGTGGATGTTTCTGTGAGTGCAGTGCAGGAGGTGCAGTGCTCCTTTCACCTGGGTTGAATTGGGGTGCTGTGCTGGTGAGGGCTGGAACTGTTCTTACGAAGGAGTCTTGATTTTTATCCTAGACAAAATGAACAAGGAGATGTGGGATACACAGGATTGTTAGAAAAAAATAGGAGAAAATTTTTACACAATTTCAAAATAGGTGCCTGTAAGGGAAGGAACTTTTTCCCCCTCACCCTTTTAGCTTTGTGGGTTTACCAGAAGCGCATCGTCAGGTAGGAGTGAGGGCAGGAAGAAAAAATACATGTCTGAATTTTAACAAAGTGTAACTGTGGTTTATGTTGCAGGAAAGGTAATAAATTAAAAACTGTCGAAGATGTTTCTACTTCTCTTCTGTGTTGATTTAGCACATTTGCAAGAGGTTGATTTGTGAATTGCAGACCTTTTCAATAAAGCTTCTCACACTAAAGTCACAGAGATCTGCAGGGAAATCTGTAGTCTTATGATGAGAAATTACTAACTAAATTGCCCATTGTATCTTGCATAATACATTGAATTTTCTATTATTTTCATTTAGTTTCCTATTTTGGCAGTAATTCCAGTTTTTCTTGGCTTCCTCATTTTTCCTTTTGCTTCTTATTTCTGTATAAAACTGTATTTCTAGCTATAAATTTGATTAATTCTCTAATCTAGCTGTATTTTGGGGTTTGAGGTATTTTTTGTCATGTTTTGGTCGGGTTTTCTTGTTTCTTTGTTAAAATTTTGACTGGGCTATGATGACTTTAAAAAAAAAACAGACAAGAAAACCCCCAAAAACAAAGCAGAAATAACCAGTCAGCCAGATGCTGTCATTCTTCACAAAACTGAAGCAGAGGAACAGTCATCTTAATGCAATTTCAAAAAGATTTTTCTTTAAGTTAGTCTGCATTTTAAAGTTGCAAAGGAAGTGCAGAATGTTGTAAGTTTGAAGCCATTTCATCTGCAGTTCTTAAATTAAGACAATAGAGGAAAATTCTCAGGTAATAGATGTTTCTCCACGTTCCTAGTTGTAGGATAGAGAGTGAGCTGAGAACTGTAACAAATTACAGTATTTGCTGGGTGTAATCTAGAAGTTCCTCTTTGGCTTCTGCTGATGCAGACTGCTGCTAGTCCACATGATTTGTTGTCTCCTTTCAGCGTGTTTTTGACTTACTGTCCTATTTCCAAAATTAAGCTGAAGTATCATCGTACATCATTTACCCAAATACCTATTAAAGCAGAGAACTTAATCTGATTGCATATTCTTAAACTTTTCCTACTATTTCAAGGAGAATTCTTGACATCACAAATCATCTACTTGGTGTTAAAGATGGAAGACTGCTTTTAATTTGTCATTCATGTTTTTCTGCCAAGAGGAGAAGCTATGTTATGCTTAGTTTTCTTTTCTTTTTTTTAAACCAAGTGTAGTTTGCAAACCTTTAAAATACAAACCTTCTCCCTGCTGCTGCATTTCTCCATGTCCAGTGCTTTAAGCATGACAAGGGTGGTGGCACACGGGGATGGAAGATGCTCTTACAGAGATGCATGCTGGCTCTTCAAAACAGCCCTGTTCTTCATAATTCTTCAGGTTCCTTTTAAAACTGAAAGTCTTCTCTCTCTCTCGGGGTAGCTTAGGAAAATTCCTGGAAGAGTGAAGTAGCTCCAGCGTGCAGTAACCCTGCAAGTGCTGGAGAAGTACTTTTTAAGTAAGAGCCCTGTCGAGCACAGGCCACTTAGCAAAGTCTTTGTGTACTGAGGGGCTGCTGAGAACATGGTGTGGAAGGGGTGAAGCAGTTCACAGTGTCTAATGTTGGAAGCACTTGGGAGAAGTGAAAAGGATGTCTTGAGTGAGGGAGCTGCTGCTCTCTAAAACTTCTGTGTTCGCGATGAAGCAGCCTAAACAAAATTCCTCAGAGGGCTGAAAGAACTGAATGGAAGTTGTTGAAGTAGAACTAATCTGAGGGAGCTCAGTACAGCCTGGCTAGCAGAGAAAAATCTCATTTTGTATGATTACTGAAAGAGGAGGCCTTTGGTGCTTTGAGTTGGGTGACTGTAGAAGAGAGTTCCGTTTCCTTGTGTGAACTTTACTTCTGGTGTGACTGCTCAGCTCTGTAGAGAAGGAAAGCCATATGTATATGACTAATTAGCCATGTCACAGCCTGACAGCTCCTGGCAAAATAGTTTTCAAAACAGTTAAGTGCCTTTCATGTTTACTCCAGGTGACATAGATTTGGGTTTATGATATAAAACACGCTGAGCTTTTTAAAGCCTCTCAGCTGCACAGATGCAAACTCCACTAATCTCGAAGAAAAATGTGGTCTGCTATTCATTAAATGCAGATGAGTTTCCTTTTTTAGTAAGCCCATTAGCAGAGGCCTAAATTTAGGAACACGTGCAGTTACAATCAGTGGAATATCTTTTATATCTTCTTTCTTGCACAGGAACTGGCTGTGCTGTGTCTTTGAGAGGTCTCAGACCCCAGGTCCTGATGTGGAGCCTGGTTTTATTCTGTTGCCTTTGCAAAGTCCTCTTTATATATAGATCTCCTCTGTTTCCACGTATTTCTTTCCACTTCTTACAGTGAGAAGGAAATGAGGAAAGTTGTCATTAGAAACTCAGTTTTGTGCCTGAGCATCAAGTAGATCTCAGTTTTTGGCACAGCTCTGTTTCCAGGATGCAAACTGGTCTCTCGTGTGAATTTCTTTGGTCTTCCACTCTCACCTGGAAAAATACCCTCAGTATAACCAGCTAACCTAATGAAAAACTGTTGGTTTTGGAAAATTGTGGTTTAATTTGGACATTCTTTTCATTTGTACAGTGCTCACTACCATAAAATTTCCTGGGCATTTTGAAAATATTATCACAAATATTTAAAAGAATGGCAGTTATCTGTGATGATAACATGGTGTCTTTTTCATCCAAGACAGGAAACATGTTAGGCTGGTGTAATGATTCTCACAAAATTGCAAAGATCAGAGATTATGCACTTAAATTGGTTTAGCATTTTCCTTGACAATCTGATCTAATCAGCATTGCAGGGGGTTTTATTCCTCCTAACCAGAATAATGACCTAAAACAAGGCTCTGCTTGTCTGAAAAATTAGAGGTAACTGTGCCCATCTCATTCTTCTCTTTCCAATATAGGTACCACTGCTGGTTCAGGGCACTTACACTGCAGTTTGTGATACTGAGATTTGTGTATCACAACTGAATGAAGTTAACAAATTAATTTTCAGGCAGTTTTTGGCAGATTATTAATGTATTTTTAGACTGTTATTTCAAAAATTGTGCTATCTTTGCCTACAGATTAAGTTAATGCCTTAAGTGCAGAATTATTGACATGATAAAAATAACTTTGCCATTAAAAATGTGTTTCTTTTAATGAGACAATGGTCATCTTTTTAAGTTATAGTCAATAAATAATTATTCTGACCGCTCTTTAACTTGGAGGTCTGTAGTTAGGCAATTATGTGTTGTTTTGAATAAATAGATGCTGTCTTAAAATCTAGTTTCCAAGTAGAAGGAATGAAGAGACGTATTGCTTAGGACAAGCTGAAAATAGTGTTTTAGAAAGTCTGAAGGCTTGGAACTTGGTAGTCCTTAGTCCTTAATATCCTCATGGTGTGTTTTTTGAAAATCAGCCTTTTACAGATTGGAGAAAACAAAATCCATCCCTGACAAAATATTGATGTCAATGGATACTAGAAGCCTTAAAACTGCAGTGTTGGTACCTGTCAGAGAGTTCTGTCTTTATCTGAGGGAAAATGGGCTGTACTTCCGAATTTATATTTCCTTAGATAATCTCATTCCAGTAAATTAGAAGCTTTTATCCTGTTTTCAAGATGTCCAGGCCTGTAGTAACTTTATGTTAACTTTGCCAGAATGATGCAGGGGCCTGTCCGGCCTGATTCATTTCCATGGCACAGTTATGGCTAAAGGGGAATTTAATAGGCTGGTAGTGAGAACATATCTAGTAGGAACAACAGTGGCCAGGATTTATAGTGTTTTCAGATCAGAATAGGCCAGATGGAGTGCATACAGAACAAATATAGAGCTTTTACCAAGACCTTGTTCCTATAAAGTGTTGTTTGTGTGCACCCACATCGGATATTTTAGCATTGACTCAATAACATAATAAACATTTCATTTTTCTCCTACAATTTTTCTACCTATAGGAAATAACCACTATCATGGAATTTGCTGGTTAATTGGCAGTTTATAGGTTTGGTACTTGTAGTTCTGAGAGGTCTTCAACAGGTTCTTAAGAACTCTCAAAATCCTCAGATTTGTCATAAGACCCAAAATTTCCTGTTTCTTGCACTGCCCTCTAGCGCTGAGCACGGTTTGAGAGTCATCTTCAGACATCTTCCTTCAGTGTAAAGGAACTTTTGTGCCACGATTTTTTTAGTAGCTGTCGGGTTATTAAAGTCTGCCAGGGCAGGAAACATCTACCTTCTCTACATGAACATCTGTCCTTGTTGGGTGCTAAGCAGAAACAGACTTAATTTCCACCCTAGTATGCACAATAAGCATGGAATTATTTATTGAAAAAAAACCTGAACAGTAACCCCCAAGCAGAAACAAATGAAAATATATGTTGGTAGCATGCTAATAGCTTATACCATTATGTATGTGTTAGCTGCTTAAAGTGCAATAAATGTAGCATATAAATTAATAGCATATAAATTGTTTTTCAAGTTCTAAAAAAATCCAAAAATTGCGAGAGTTTTTGGCATTTCCTTCTATATGTGCTGTCATATACAGTTTAAAGTTTTGTCTGATTGTATGCTGTTCATAGTGTTACCGTGACTTCTTGGCAGCTGTTCAGGAGAGGATCTGCTTTCTTTTGCTGTTGGTTTTCTTTCCATTCCTTGCGTGTCAGATCTGTCCAGTGTGAACACTAACTACAGAGTGTGCTGGGATGTGCAGAGACTGGATATGGAGCTGAATCCTCACAGGCTGGTTGTGTGTTTTTTAGGTAGTTCAGATCAGGTTTTTCTTAAGATTAGGGCTCTGCTGCTCTGTCATCCGTGCAGGCAGTGTCTGACAGGCTCTGTCAGTCTCTCTGAGGAACCCTGGCAACTTCAGTATGACTTACTAAGCTGTAAGTAAGCAGCAGTAGTAGAATTTAACTCACTTAGATACTGCATTTTTCCTTAGGAGCACTTCTGCTAAAATAATTTATTTGGGTACAAAACAACAATGCCAAGAGGAATTAACTTAAGTTGAATATTCAAAACAGGAAAGTTCCCTTTTTAGCACAAAGCTGTATTAGTGTTGACACCTTGCCAGCAGTATTGAGATTTTTTGAGGGAGGTGAGAGAATAAGTAAAATAGCTTTTTTGAGGGAAGATCTGTTACTGTAACTTTCAGTTTTTGTCTTCTGAGTGCACTTTTCTCCATGGCTGATGCAGTGGTGCATCTTGATGAGCTGCTTCTGATGTTGCTTGTCGGTGTGTCACCAGCCCTGCAAACAAGGATGTGTTCAATTAGAGATTCACTCATCTGATACAGGATTTATAGGAGGGTCCTTCATGGGAGCAGCCTGGCAAGACAGGAATTGTCAAGCTGCAGTTTTTGCAGATGCTGATAAGGTGTTTTCATGAATTACAATAGATTTTAGAAGTGGGATCTTCCTCTGTATATCTTGCTGAGTGACAAAGTTTAGGTGAAGTTTTCACACTTCTGAAGATTGTATCATGGGTCTGTGACCCAGTGCCAGTCTGGGATTTTTACCTGTCACACAGGATGGCCTCTGGCAAGAGAGTAGAGAGGGTATGGATTGCCCAACAGATGAAGGGCACCTGTAGAGGAAAAGGATGAAAGGATCCTTCCTTCCACAGAAAGCTGAAAAGCTGCTCTCTGCAGGAAATAGAATATAGATTTTTTTTGAGTGCTGGGAGCCAGAGCTAGAGTCTGAGGCCATTGGGCCTCATCAGAGAGCTGAGGTTAGTTTTGTCTTCGGTTGATAGTCTGCTTAGATGCACATTGTGAGCCCACTTTGCACAGTGAGGCAAGGCAGAGCTGTGTGATCATGGCCTGCTCCTTCCTCCCTGGGCTGGGAAAGCAAAGGGTCAGGCACTGGAGAACTTGGGAGAGCATGTGGTCAAGGTCTACACTCGGGCATTATTCCAACTTGTTCTTCTTTTTGTGAGCGACCTGTCCCACCCATGCATGTATCATTTGGTGCAGTTATTGATGCCTTCCCCGTGTCTTTTGCTGACACAGGGGTGTTTCTGCAGACAGGGTGTTTTTGCTGACTGAGTGTATCTAGCTTCTTGTTACTGGCACTTAATCATATCAGCAGATAAGGTTACACTGCAGGCTTTGTAAAGCAGTTCTGTTTCCATGGAAGGCATTTTCACAACGGTAAAGCTTTGATGTGAAACACTGCTGCTTTTGTGAGTAGACCTGCAGTCAAATAAAGGGTAGAACCAAACTGAAGCTTGGGACTTGTGAGAACAAACAGGGTGTCTCAGTCTATCTCTGCAGCTATTTTTGCAGCCCTTTTCTGACGTGATTCTTTCTCTTAATTGTGAACCTGTTCATGGTAACTCTTCTTAGGAGGAAATGCTGAAATCTGAATGGAGCTTAAAAAAAATGAGTCTCTCTTGATGAGCTTCAAAGGCTTTTATGGAGATTAAATCCAAGTTATTAATTAAATGATTGTGTTAATTGGTAATAAATGAAATACTTGTTTTCCTCAGAGGTTGTAGAACAAAGCAGCAATCAGAAAACAAAATGTCTATCCCTTATTTTCTCAATGGTGTCTGTTGATTTGGTGTCTCTGACTTACACAATGAACAATAGAAAGAGGAGAGTGAATTTCTGTCTTGGTGGATGATCAGTGAGATCAGATTAAGCAACAGATTTATACTAAGATAATTGCATAAATAGGAAATGTGAGCATGACCTAAAGAGACAGAGGTCATTTTGGAAAACAAACTGTGGGGTTTTTGCTCAGGTAAGAGATGTGTGACCAGCTCCAGGCTGATGCCATGACCAGCCAGGCTTCTGGAAGAAGACTTCTCTGCCCAGGTGTGCAGCCAGCTGACATCGGTGCAATAAATCTCTGCTATTAATTGATGTAACTGCAGGGTGTCAGCCTGCAGGGAGTTAATAGCAGGCTCATGTCTGGGTACAGCTTTGCATGGTGTGTAAAGTTCATGTAGGGGAGACCCCACGATAACATTTGCAGTGATGTGCTGCAGATAGATAGCAGCCTTTCTTCCCCCAGGAGAAATGGAAGTGCTCTTTCCTTTCTGGCACTAGCTGAGCAGCTGGATGTGCCTCCTTTGTGTTTCCAGGCAGTACTGTTCGTGGGTCACCTCTGAGCCTTCTCTCCCCACCATCCTTCTGCCAGTGCAGGAGCGAGTGGGAAGGAGGCCTGCCTGGGAGACCTCACCACCTGTGTACAGAGGCCAAGGCTCCAAATGCACTTGTTGACTAGTCAAAAGGCAGCTGATATCCTTGTAATCATTATTTTTATTTCTTGGCTGAAGAAAGTTGCTTCCCCCAAGGATTTTCAGCCCAATAAAGGAAAGAAAGGCTTTGTCATCAGAGATGCATGCTTAATTCCATTGATTGGAATTGTAATTGAAAGTTCCTGCTAATGTTTCTTTTTCCTGTAGAGCAATGTATTGAAATAACGTGTTTGCTTAGCGTACAAAAAATACTGCATAGGAAAAATACTGCATACAGTAATAAAAAAATTAACATATGAAAAAAACTGTGATTTAATAGAGCTTGTAAACTAAATTCACAGATACCCATTACTGGAAAATCTTAAATTGAGATACAACCCAGATTACTGAGCACTTCTTCAATCAGAAAACAGCAAGAGATTCACAGATCACTTTAGGAAATACTCTCACCTACAAAATCACTAGATAAAATTTGATATATTCCTGTGTGAGTCTGTGAAAGCAGTTGTTTCTGGAATGGTTCTTCATCCATGAAAAGACAGAGACATCTGCGACTTCCCATGCTGCTGTGATGTTTGAACTGGTATTCAAATGCTATTCTGCCTTTTTCAGGTTAGGACCCTCTAAAATTATCTCCATTTATCAAACTTTCATAGTTTTCAAGCTCTTCTTTCTGACATTAATCTGTGTGGTAGCAGGGCCTTGTCAGTGTGGTTTTCCTCCTTTAACTGAAGGTTCAGTTTGTCTTTCATCTTTGAAGAGTTCGAGCTCATTCCTGAATTCAGGCTGGGAGACAGTACTTTGACAAGTACAGAAACATTTCATATTTGCAGAGGTGGGAACATAGTGTAGGGAAGCAAGTGCCATTAGTTTCCTGTCAGTAGTGTCAGGGGAAAAAAAGGAGAACATCTTGAACAAATCAAACAACCTAGTCTTCTCAATTTATGTTTTTGCATTTTGGGCTCTTTTTAGTAGGAGATCAAAGGATGCTTCCTGGCGTTCTTTGGGAGTCAGGATTGTGATGGTACACTCCGCTAATATATGAACTGTTGTCTTTAGATGTTTCCAGAAAGGTTAAGTCAGCTCTCAGGCCTGCAGGTGACTCTTGGTGCTGAGGAGAGCTTTGGGGAGAATTGAAGTTTCTGCCTGTAGGACACATTGACAGATTTTCGAAAGACTCACTTTAATTTTCCTAAGTCTGTGTTTGTAAGTACAGCTCTTCAGAAAGGAGAGTTCTTAATTTGGTTGGGTCACTGTTAATGGCTATGGTGACTGTTGATGAATAATTAGAACTTTCAGCAAAAGAAGATACTTTTTCTTTGTGAGGCTCTAGTTTATGTTGACAAGTCAGAGTCAAGTAAGGCATTTGATCTTGCTTTGCTGGTGCCCTGTGGGTTGTAAAGTGTTTACAGAAACAAGGTGATTATGTGGTCAGCTGTGGTGTGTCCATCACAGGGAGCTCACAGGTCACCTTGAAAAGACTTTCTAAGCAACTAAACATTGAAAATGAATGCTGTGATTTCATTGTACTGGAGCTCTTCTTAAATTGAGTTCTAGGTATATCTTTCCCCCTCCTCTCTGTTTGGCATAGCAGCCAGAGATGTGGCCTTGTGAAATGGAAACCTTTTCTAATCACTCAAATACTACCAAGTGATGATCCCAGTAGCATTATCACATGCTCCGAAATATGGACTAAAAATTAAAATAGCCTGGTTTGGTAAACTGGAGCATAAAGTTATTGTATGACTGAAATAATTTGCTGTTTAAACATGGATGAAACTGAATTTTCTCTGTGTTGAATATGCAGTTTTAAAGAACTTATTTTACACATGGACTTTGTCAGCCATTTTGTGCATTATGTACAGATGCTTTGTTTTTCCCCTTCAAAACTTCAGTCTTTTCCTAGCAAGATAACCCAGGCTGAAATTAAATATTTCGTCTTAGTATATAAAAGAAAAATAACATTCTTTTCTGATAAAACTCTTTCTGAAATTTAATTCATTTATATTTATCAGTCCTGGCCTTTAGTCAGAGTGTGACAAAAAAGAATAGTTTCTACATAACTTTATTTTAATATTAAATTTTGAGCATTACGTGCTAGTAGTTGTACTGTCTTGAGAGTGCAAGAGGGCGTTTATTGCCACCATGGCAGCGTATCACGGGAAGGCTCATGGGCAGCAAGTGGAGCTGAAGTTATGCTTTTGAAAACAGCAGATCCTTATTGTTTCCTTTTGTTTTTGTAGAAGCTCCCCCGAAAGTGGAGGCCAACCCCGCAGAGGCGTTCACGGACTCGTCTCTCTTTGCGCACTGGGGGCAGGAGCTGAGCCCCGAGAGCCGGCGGGCGGCCCTGAAGCAGTTCCAGTACTACGGCTACAACGCCTACCTGAGTGACCGCCTGCCGCTGGACAGGGCCCTGCCGGACCTGCGGCCCAGCGGGTGAGTCCCGGGCCCTCCTCACAGCCCGGCCTTCCTGCTCCTTCCCACCTGCCAGGGTTACCTCCTGGCTGGGTTATGTATTACAGAGTGAGTAATTGCTACCAAACAGATTAAAGCTGTGGGTTTCATTGTCTTCTGGAACGCTGCTGTGCCCAAAGGCAGGTCTGTTGAAGCCCTGCTAAGTATTCGTTAGAATTTCTTTTGGATCTGTTGGAAGCTTCATCTCACCTACAATTCACGTTAGATAGCAGGTGTGTTCTTCCTGCTGAAAGAAGAACCTTTTAATGCTAATTTCCAGTTCTATCAGATAACCTGGCTAAATAAGAACTGCTTTCTTTGGAAGGACAGAACTGCCTCATTAAGGTCCATAGGCAGGTGAACCTGGTGAGTTTTAGTGGTGAAACACATATTGAGCCAAGCACTGAAAGCCCAGGGATCCTTCTTCCCTGGGCAGGTCTCTGCTCGGAATCATTCATGCCAGGCAGGGTGAACACATCCACATTCCACAATGGCTTAGGGAGGTGATGGAACCAGGGGAGGGAACAACCTTCCCTCTGGTGCATCTGAGACCTGTTTGGGCAGAGCTGTTCACAGACACGCTTAATGCTCAACTTTTCTGAAGCCTTGGTGATAACATCTGGTGCTTTGAAGAAACAGCAGTGCTGGAGATGGAGAAATGGGTGGAGGGAAAACTGCTGTTTTTGCAGCTCATTAAAAAAAGAAATCGTTAAAATAAACATGCTGGGTACGTAGTGAATCAAATGTGATCTTACTGACTTATTCTAACCAAATATTTTAATAACCAAAGCAGTAAGCAGTGCTTTTTGCTGCACATTAAGTTGATGCTGCACATTAAGTTGATGATAGCAAAAATGTATAAACACCATCCCAGCCAGAACTTCAGCAGTATCTATGCTATATATTATAGAAAAATTTTTGTTGCAGATTTGCTGAAATACTGACTTTAAGGAAATCAAAGTCCACGCATTGTATTTGTATTTGTGTTTTGGTTAAATCAGTTTAGCAGTGCCTGTAGTGACAGCCTCTTTTTTGTTTTTTAATTGTAAACTAGTCCAGAGGAAAAAGAAGTCCTTTTAACTAAACATCAGTGATAGAAATGTTTCTGTTCTTATAGCTCTTTTGAAATTACTCTTCTGAATGATTTAAATATAAATTTTTAATAACTATGTGTTTTAAAAATTAAAAAGATGGAGAAAATGAATGTTACTGTAGCTGAAAACAAATTAAGGTTAGGATTTTAAAAGAAACTCCACTTAGAAATGAATCATGATCCTAATTCCTGTGAAAGTTTTGATCCTTTGCTGACTGCATGCCAGAAACATGACAGACATCACAGTAAGTTTAGGGACACATAGAAAATAATGGCTTGGCAATGGTAGTTCAGGCAGGTTCCCTGCACCCCATAGGCTGGGGAGCAGGCAGGGACTCTGACACTGGGGTGTGGGAAGTGCCCTACACTGAGAGAAATAACCTGTGTTGTCAGGCAGTATACAAAGGGGGTTTTGTACCTACAGCACCCTGTGAAGTGTAGAGCTACAGCTGTTCTGAAAGCCCTTTTGTCAAAAAAAGAATTCCTGCTCCTGACAGGCAAATTCTCATTTGTGTGACAGCAAGTGCATGAATGTTGTGGCAAAAAAAACCTACGCTGTGAGAGTTTGTTTCCAGTGTAATAATCAATTTTTGGGATTTCTAGTACCTCCTTTTAAGCCAAGTGCACAAGTAGCTTCCCGAGTCTGTATAGCTGCATTTCAGTTATCCTTGGGCACGTACTGGGCTCAAGCAGCACAGTGTGAAAGCCAAGGACAGAGTGCTGAAGAGAGCAAGCAGCAAGTGCCATGGAGACCAAGTTAGGCAGCTTTGGTGGCTATTTCTGTTCTTACTAGAAATGCACGAGAGAGAGCACAGATACAAGAGGTACCCCAGTAGCTCTGGACAGAGTCAGCCAAGGTCTAACCAAGCTCATTAGCCTGGATTTAGCAGTGATTCTGCAAGAGTCAGCATGACAGTGGGATCCCAGCAAAGGCTGGTGACAGGTAGACAAAGGAGTAGAGCTCACATAGTTCTGTTTGGGCTCAGTGGTGGTCTGTCATCTGTATTCAGAACCTGTGGTATGAAGTACAGGAATTTGGGAAGACAACAATATTTGTAACTGAAACCTAAGGAAATTCATATGTTGTTTGCCCCAGTTGAGAGCAGAATTAAGTGATCTGCCAAAATTGTGATAGTACCCCTTTTATATCATCCTAGTATGACTCAGCTTCGACCTTTCTGCCTGCAGTGCTCTGAGAATTCACATCAACATGTCATATCAGGGGAGTTCAGCATGTCTTTACAAGGTTCTGCAGAGAGAAAGACCATTCCACATGTGCAATAACACCAAATTATAACATGCAGCATCTTCTAGGGTTGATATTGTCAACATTAAATGCCATGACAAAAGCAGAGGACAATTAGAGATTGCTGAGCCACAACACAGATGGAGGAGAGGGCAAAAATCCAGCCTTGCCCAGTCCTTCAGCGTGGGTGGCATGAAGAGGCAGTAGAACACATTTAACAGTCAGGGCAGTGCGCTCTGCCCAAGCCTCTGAACTCTGGCCTCTCTAGAAAAAGATCATCATCAGTCAGATGGAAGCATCCAGCAGAGCACAGCTGGGTCAGGCTGTGGCAGTTGTCCCACCTTTCAGAGGACCTTCTCATGCTTTAGGTATTGCAGTGTGATACTCTGACCCTCTGCACAGCCACTAGCCTCCTGTCCCCTTCTGAATGTGGTTCCTTTTCACTGTGAGTATTTGTGCTAGCAGTGGGTGTCCCCAGCACAGTCCAGAACAATCTACTTTAAGTAAATAACAGATTAACTGCCCTGGATTCTTTAGCCTCCTGAAGTTATCATCACACCCTGAAGTGGGCTCAGTTTTTGCAATACTCAGTAGACAGTGCAGGCTTTATTGTGGAGTATTGCTTGTACTGTCTGTGCCAGGGCCTGGTTTTGTGATTTTTGTGCTACTGGACGTGGCTGCTGTGCTGTTCCCCACAACTTTGTGCATCTGTTAGCCCATAACCTATCTACACCACAGACTGACAAATAGCTTCTGGCTCTAATGAGCTTGGAAGCACTGAGGAAGGCAGTGTTGCCCTTGCTGTGTGCAGGAACAAAGGATAATATTTCTGTGTTAGTTATAATTCTGTTGTGCTCATTACTTCTAGTAGGGCAGGCAGCACCCACAAAGCTTGTTATGAGTGAAATGTGAATGAAATGAGCTCGTGCAGAAGTTCATTATAACAAGTTAGGTTGTTTAGGGGTCCTGAAGCTGTCTCCCAAACTCTTTTCAAGTGGATGCACTTAGGATTCTACTTTGTTGGCATGTAAATTTTTGTTATCAGTGCTTGATCCATAGTTCTGAAGCTCACATGGGACAGGGAGGTAATATTCTTCTTTGCTTATGTGAGGAGTGAGGGAGGCATAGTGGCAAAGAAGGTTTGCAGCAGGATCCCAGCAGAGGAGCTGTTTCAAAGGGTTTTGCTCCTGCACAGTCTGATCTGAAGACACCTGGCCAGTAAATGCAAAACACCATTTTCAGTCAGTGTAACTGACTTGAAGAAAGTAAAGAAGCAAAAGAAAGAAGCAAGGGCAGGAAGGGCGGAAGGTGAAAGAAGCATTTAAAGCTCAGATGTTTTAATTCTTTGCAGATTACCAAATAGCATGGAATAGCATGTAGCTTGCAGCAGGTTTGCCCTTTTCCTGGCTGAGCCAGTGCTGTTTGGCATCTGGATGAGCACAGAGGAGAGGTCCTGTTTCCTGTTCAGGGAAGGGATTTGGCTATTTTGTAAGCCCTTCTGCTTTCAAACAATTCACCACCCCCAAACTGATTACTTAGGGGCTCAATTTAGCAAGGGACATTGGTAGAAGCCTTGAAGACAGCACAATTAGGTTTGTGATAAAATGGGCACAAACAGAGCAGGCAAGAGATCCCCTGAATGCAGATGGGACTACATGGAAGAAAAATCAAGCATTGGCTGGTTGAGGAGAGTGATGTGGTTTGGGACAAAAGTTGTTTCTGTGTGTACACCTGTCCAAAATGCCCATCAGTTTTATGGTGGTAAACACAATCCTGGATGTAGCATGCATCAGAGTTCTATGAAGTTTTTCTTGTATTAAACCTGATGTAAGAAAAACATATGATTTGAAGTAGTGGGGTTCAGGCTGGACATTTGTATGTTAGTTCTGCTTCTCCCCAAAAGCCAGCTCATCCAGAGTTGCATTCCATAAACGTTTGCTTCCACGTGTCCCTGTGAATCAGTTCTGTTCTGTTGGGTTTATGTTAGTGATGGATAGGGCTACTTCTTAATTTCTGACTGAGTTCTTTTGTTGCTACTGCTAAAAGAGAACATTAATATTGCTTGTTGTATTTGGTGTTTCAAAGGAGTCACTTGAAAAGAGCACAAAAGCCTGTAATGTATTGTTTTGGACAGAAGTCCTAAAATTCCCGAAGTACTCAGCTTTCTTGTTAAATACTTGATGTTTAATTCTGTCATATTTCATGCTCTCTTTTACTTATCTCTCTACCTCTGATTCTACTTCTTATCTCACCTTTGCCTTCAGAGTGGCTCCCAGCAGCAGTGTGTGCTGCCTGAGCAGCCACCCCTGGGATCCTGAGCTGAGCTTTGGGTTTCCTGTCGGGATGTACCTCCTCAAATGGCTGCTCTCAAAGTGACACTGGCAGTGACACCAAATCTGCTGCAGTCTCCAGACTGCTCTCATAACCCAAGTTAATGATGATGTACACATGTACAGGGGAAAAAAGACCTTTTTTATATGCTGTTCAAAGCCAGCCTGGTTAGCATAGCTCAGTTAGCACTTAAAATGCTGATAATAGCAAAAGAGAAAATGACATATGATCACAGAATGAAATTATAAACATAAATACAGAAATAGTTGTGCTGAAGTTCTTAAAATACTCACTTCCTTTGCCAGAGTTTTAGTGCTCTTTATTTCATTTATGCCAGAATGGGATGGTTTTTTAACTCCCATATATTTTGAACTTCTGTTTGCCATTTTGGCTGTGGAAAAAATGTTACCAGCTCTTGAAGAAGGTACAATTCTGTTTTAGCTTGTGCTTCTGAGAAAGTCTTAAGCTGTTGGTACTAAAGTTTGCTCCCATGTATTTTCCTAAAACAACACTCGAACCCCAAACGTTTTAGTAATATCCTTATTGCATCTTGTCTAAAAAAAAAAAGTGGATTATATGCTATATAATTTTTTCTAAATAAAAACATGGGGTTTTGCCATTGTTTGCTGTGATACTCTCAGGGGAAGTTTTTCAAAGTGTGCAGAAAATAATTTGTGTTCATGATTTCTGTACATATTTGTAGAAGATCTCAGAGATAAGTTATTAATACAGGAAGTAATTTTTGTTTTCCTGCATAGTTATGCTAAACTAATTTTATTGACTAATGACTGGCTAAATTGAATTATCACAATGCATAGAGGAATAGAGTTGTCTTGTGGACAAATATTTGAAAGAAATCTCATAATGTATGCTGCCCTCCATTTACCAGAGCTGTGCTTGAAATAGAACCCCGGGAGTTTCTCTAAATTTCTGGTAACCATGACAACTGCTCCTTCAGTGCTATTAGCCCAATGTAATTGAGCCGAGGGGGTTGCTCCCTGCAATTTTTAGCTTTGGTGGAGTGATACTCCCTATTACAGCTCCAAAATTCCATTTGGAATTTGTATTTGGAATTCAGTGGTCACACCGGGACACACCGTGGGCCTCGTGGCACCAAAGGTCATCTTTTTTTTAAGGACCAATTTCAGAGTTTGGTTGGTTGGGGGGAGCCTCCCCATGTGGGGCAGGTTTGGGGGCAGCCCCGAGCCGGGGATGAGCCCTTGGCGGGGCTGCCACGGGAGCTGAGATTTCCATCCATACAATTTCCTGTCCTCTTCCCCCCTTCAGCATCTTTTAGACACTTATACACACACACCCTCCTCTCTCTGCAGCTATTTTGATGGAATTTTATTCTTCATAAAACTTGGCATAAAGGTGAGGGCAGATGTACTTGTGAAAATGCCTAAGTGTTCTACATTCTGTGCAGGATCTGGTGCTGGGTTAATTCTGATTTGTTTAAATAAATTTTTAAAAAAGTAGGTAGTTTTTATTATCATAAGCTGATAGGAAAAACAATGTAGACAGGGAAAAGCATTTTTTAAAAGCTACACACACATTGAAAAATAAGTGAATTTGAACTGGAAGTAAAGATAATGAGTCTGAATGAAAAAAAAAGAAAATATAAACTCAATTTAGGAAGGTACCCTCATTGAAAATTAGTCTTCTTGAAAAGACTAAAGAAATTGGATACAACAGGAGTCTAATTCTATTTTCTCGTGTCATTTGTAGTTACCTTTCAAGGCGTGGTGGTGCAAAATGGGAATCAAATTACATCCACAGCATTAAAAGTCTTGCTCGTCTGTACAAGTTGCCAGCAATGACAAATTTTGTCCAGAGTGATAAAAATTGAAAATATGTAAGATGTAAATGAATACAGATGGGAAAACCTATACAAATAGTTTCTTTTAAATGGATGGAAGACTCATCAGAAGCAGAAATATTGTTTGAGCATTTCAATTTATGCATGGATTTATGGCAGGGTAGCAGTGTATGGGAGCTGGTTTTGTCATCTAGAACCTTTTTGGAATATAATTTGTCACTAGTTTCTTGCAATAGTCTGTTTTACATGTATCACAAGCTTAGCTTAATTGACAGAGGAGAAAAAACCACCAATATTTAAGGAAGGAACTTCTTTGAACTATTTTCAATATATTTTTATTGCCATTCGAAGTATTTTGAAAAATCCCTCTGTTTTTCTTAATTTAATAGGTACCATATCTTTCTTACCAGATGAAGTTTCATGATTTGCTAGAGTTTAATTTTTATCTTCTTTGTACATTGTTCTGGCTGAGGATAACAAATATTACTGTGCCTAAGGTAGACAGCTAAAAGATAGATTGGCTGTAGATTTATTTGCTGAACCATTTTATATCTATTCATTTTCGCTGAATGCACATCACTAAGATAACAAGCATGGTAGGTTCTTTAGAGGATAATACTGAAGATTATTTTAGTAGGTTTAAACCTGTTAACTAGTTCATAGTCTATTTGAAGCCAAATTTTCAAAACTTGGGTACAAATACACTATTTGCCATGAACAGGTCTGTTCTTCAGGGACCTGGATCTGTCTTGGTTTTAGCATCTTTTGGAAAACTGTGGGTGTTAGTATTTAAGAATTCAGGTGTGATTATAAGTACAGAGGCCTCCCAGCCACTTTGAGCCTGAAATACGCACATTGGAAATTCTTTTGTCAGATGCCACTTAAACCTGATGGTCCCAACCCAACTGTTCCTGGGCAGCTGGCTCTAGGGGACTCTGCTTGAGCAAGGGATTGGACAGGATGACTTCCAACTTCATCCCATCCCATTCCAGCTTCATCCACCCTGTGACTCTATGGCATCCCAGTAAACTGCCCTGACACCTGACTTGCAGGATCTGTTAAAATGCTGTTATTCCTTCAGCCAAAGTGTCACTAGTAAAAAGGAAACAATAAATATTAGCATGCAAAAGAAAGAAAAAATTGATTCCAAGAATTTTGGTGGCATTATAATCTAGCAGATTGGACATAGCCATAAAGAGTGGAGTTGAAGGTTTAAAATGCATGAACATCCATTGGAACAGGTGCTGCAGGTCCTTTCTCCAAGGGATTTACCCTAAACACGAGCTCAGAGAGACTTGGTACTGCTCCAATTTAGTTTAATTGCTCCACAGAAAGTGGAATGACCCTGAAAGGGGGACTGAAAATAATCACACCAAGCTGGCGTGTAGTTGGCTCTCTGGGGAGATCAGGGAAGATAGAACTCATGCTCCTTCTGTCCTGGCTGAAGGTTTTAACTCCTGCACTACTGGCTAAAAGATAAAAACTGTGCTGCCTTGCACTAATTGTCTTCTGGAAGAAAAGGCAGCTCCCCTTGCCTCTTATTGTTGTGCTTTAGTTTGCATAAAATCCATTCCTGAACGCTTTAAAGAAAACTTTTAATTCTGATGTTGAAAGCTGTCTTACCAATGAATAGAGGATTAACACACCAGTGGAAATACAAACTGATCTGGGAAAGAAAGTTTTGATTTCTTATGCTGCAAGAGACTGAGCCAAAAATGGCAATCAGTAAATCCAAACACCATTTTAATTCTGTCCTTCTGGTATTGATGCCATGGAACAAAAAGCTGTGGATCTCTGTGACAATGAGGTTTCATATTTGTTTCTAAAAGATGTATGAACCAGGTTATCAGAAACTATAGTGTACACTTCTTAAGACTCAAACTCTTACTACTTTTTCTAGACAGTGTTTTTTGGTTTATATGTCCTTATAATTGTTTTGCATGATGACAGAGAGAAAAGTACCTAAAATATTAGATAGCTTCTTTAATGTGACTTCCATCAATTTCAAACCAACAACTGAATTGAGAAAATTGGTTGACCAGCTGAATTTTGAATATTATGTGTGTCTCAGTCGGTTTGCTTGCCATGTGTCCTATGCACTGACTTTTTTCGGAACCTGTAAAAACATAGAAGTAAATTAATCACCTTGATTGAACTTAATTTTTGTACAACATCCAGCATGTGAAGAGGAACACTTTTGTGATGCTTCTCTGTATCTGTTTGCTACAAATTAAAATGCAAAATCCTAAAAGAATTTTTCTCTCTGAACTGAGGAATGGATTTAGTTAAGGAGTTATATTCAAGCATAATGTAAAAATTCTAAATCCGTCCATGCTTTCTGAATGCAAAACTATGGCTGCTAGTTATGCTTTCCACAGTTTTCAGGGATTCCTGGATGTAGTGAACACTGGCATCTAGAGAGAAGGTAGCCACTCAATGTTGTCAGGAGGTGGAGAAAAAAGCATTAACATCAATCATTTCCATCTACAAAGTCTATCTAAAAGTGCTGCCTGAGTCAGCCTGTGCCTAATTTCATCCTAGTAAATAGTTTCAGATCTGAGAAGAAGGTAGAATTAATTGCTGTTCAGAAACATTGCATTAAAATACTAAATGTTTCACAGAAAAATAGTTAATTCCTTTTACTCAGTTAAGTTGTAGCTTTAATAAAAAAGCAAATATTGGCTGACAGTTTAAAAAAGTAAAGTGGTAAAAGAGCTTTCTACTCATATAATTGAAAAGATTTGAATCCTTTTTGGAAAGAAGGAGGTGGAAAAAACCCAATAAAACACTAAGGAGATTTAAAGTTGTGGGCAGCACTTCCATACTGCTGTTTCCATAAGCAAGTTGGAATATGGCTGAAATATCTATTTTTTAAAAAAGGAAAAAAGCAGGTGTAGAGAGTATTCCTCTTTCTGGTTAAACCCCTTGTCTGTGCTTACAGGTAAGTTTTCCACTGTTTTACCTGTTTTTTCTGGCTGCACCATCTGTCTTGGCTTTAGTAGCAGGATGTTCTTTGGAGCTCTATCTTTTAATGCATTCTTAGGGCTGTGGGTAGATTTCTCTGAAACAGTTTTTGTTTGCATTGTGACTGCCAACAATTTACATCTTTTCTTCCCTTCCACCTTTGCCTTCAGATGCAGAAACCTCACGTTTCCTGAGAGTCTTCCCGAGGTCAGCATTGTGTTCATCTTCGTTAACGAGGCGCTCTCGGTGATCCTGCGCTCCATCCACTCAGCCATGGACCGCACTCCTGCTCACCTGCTCAAGGAGATCATCCTGGTTGATGATAACAGTAACAATGGTAAGAGGTTTGGGTTCTTCCCCCTCCCTGCCTCGAGGCTGGATCATACAAGAGAAACCTTGAATTCTGGCTCTTGCTCATCCTTTTGGCATTTCAAATGTTACCCTGGTGTGTTTTCTTCCTTCTTCATTGCACGCTCTTGCTGGGCTGCCTTGAACTCTGCACAAGTGGGGCATGTTTAAAAGTGTGTACAAAAGATAGAATATTTAAGGTGTCTGGTAGGCAGAATTTTAGAAGTAGCAGTAGATTAGACTTAGCAACTTTTAGTGCTTCAGAGTGTTTTCAAGCTCACGTGGTTTCTGTGCTTCTCTTGTTTCCACTGTATGATTCCACATGTGTACTCTCTGTTTGGTATAAAATGCCTTTCTGTGTTTCTTAGACTTTCTTTAGATTTCCAGTTCTCCTCTCCTCATTAGCAGCATTCACCTTGCTTCTTCTCTGCTGTCTGTGCTCAGGTGTTGCTCTCCGCGATCTGAAGGATTGCATTGCCTGTCTGTGATGGCTCAGTGCTTGCCAGGGTGTTTGTCAGTGAAGCCATGCTGGGCACTATTTACAAGTCTTATTTTCTAGCAACTTTAGTGATGAAATTTTAATAAGCACAGAATGCTGAACTTAAAGGAAAATTCTGCTGTGCTGGGGGTGTTAATTCTGAACTGCTAAAATACAAGGAGAATCTGAATTTATCCTGTTGAAGGAAAATGCTGAACAAAGGGCTTCTCTTATCCTCGCCATGATGACTGCTGTTATCTGGCTCTATCCCTGTAGCTAAGTCCTGTGACTTGCTGCTGATCACAAATGTGTCTCAGATTTGTACAGAGAAGAAGCTAATTGGGAAGCAAGTAAGTTCCCCACCCCAGGCTATACACGTCATCATCTCTTCTGCTGACTGTGAATGAAGGAAAAACTGCACTCCTGACTCTTTAAAGTACACACAAAACTCAACGACTTGGTGTAGGCCTGAAGTTTTGTCCTCTCCCTCATGGTAACCCATGGCAGTTTGATAGGAAAGAACACAGCATTGAAATAAAGCTTTGACTGGTGAACTTGGGCTCTGCCAGTCGTTTGTGTGAATTCACTCCTGCACCTTTCAAATGGGAACTCAAAGAATCTCAGTGGTTGCTGGTGCTGCAGGGCCTGAGGTCTCTGGACATTGATAAACTGGCCACAAAGCAGTTATAAAAGGAGAGAGATAGTCTGGTGGACAAAACTGGCATCTAGAGTCTGAGTCTGATATTGTATAGTTTGCAGGCTGTTATTGCAGAGCAATGTCAGAAACATCAGTGTGTCTGAGAACCTGTCATCCCTGTGAGCTCACTAACAAAGACTCTCTGCACTGTGCTCTACAGACTTGCCAACATTATTCTTTTTCATTATTTCATACTTGAAATAGATCAGAAATCACAGGAACTACTTTACCTTTCAGGAAAACCTGTCCAACCAGTTTTTGTTAGCACCAGTATTGGTAGTGTACTGTACACCATATTTATGATTTTCTGTGCCTTTTATTCAGGCTTGCCTTTCTTACCCTCCAGTGCCTTAAATCCTTGGGTTCCTGGCCCCAAGCAGGGAGACAGAAATTGAGAGGAAGGTAACCTTTGGTTTGGCTGCCTTGGCTTGGTGTTACATGTCATTTTATACAAAATCACACTGTGCAGAGCTATAGTTAGTCTCACAGAAAAATTCAACCCTCTACAGGATTTTATGCTACTCCTCTAACCCTTTCTCTGGCATCTCTTCCCTGCAGTACTAAATTAGATTTCTACAGTCCTCTTTATCCCATAATGTATGCTGAAGACCTGGTAATAGGCATATATTTGGAGCAGATGGATGTTTGGAACAGGAGCAATTTTAAAGATGATTTATGGGCTTTCCTACTATTAGTTTAAATCTTGAAACATTTATTTTAAAACTTACTTTTCCTTTTACAATGTTCTATTTTCCATTTTTTCTCCCTTCTAGCATTGCTGAGATGAATCCTTTATATTTAGTGTCATTCTGTGTTTTTGTTAGTAGCTCTTTAGCTTGCAAGTATTGCTGCTTGTAAGATAAGTGGGTTACTCTGGGTTTCCTTGTAATGTTACCTGAGGGGGCAAACACTTGGTTTGTGCTTGCAGTGGGCTCCAGCCTCTGCTTCTCACAGGGATCTGTCAGAATCCTAATTATAAGTGGTATTTTTACACTCACTCAGACTTTTGCCAGGGATGGCAACTTCTCTAACTCAACGCAACATTTCTTTCTGTGATGCCACAGCTATGGACTTAACAGGCAGGAAACATCACAGTGTGGAAAGTGAGTAGAAAGAAAAAGTGAGAGGAGAGATTTGGAGGAGTCCAAATGGGCACGTTTCAATGAATCCCAAATTCCTATAGACTTGTGTTTTGGAGAAGAGCAGTGTAAGAACTAGATGGGTTTTTTAAAATTCCAGAAGGCTGATTTCAGAAAGCATTAAATTCAGGTATAGGACCAAAGTCTGTACACTTGTCTTGAACAATATATGCTATAGTATTTTATTTCATGTACTTCAAATTATGTCAGGCAAGTTATCTAGGACTTTCTTGAAATCTCAGTGCAGTTTTTCAAGTTCCCAATTATGTTTTGGGAGACCTCAATTAATCTCTTTGTGAAGTTTCCCATTTTTAAAATAAATGTTTGGAGTTGGAAAACTGTGAAAATGCTGGTGTATGCCATTTAAAAGTGTAAAATAGATTTTGCAGGTCCTAAAATTTTGATCCTTTACTTCGTAAAGCTGTTTGCATAGCTTAATGTGTATATTTCACCATACCATCTTCTTTGGTGGAATTATGAGGAAGATTGTTCTGAATGGCTTCATATATGCTGTTAGGTACATTAGTAGTAGAATTTAATTTAATTGAAGGATAAAAAAGGCACATTTCAGTGACCACCTGTGTAGTGTATAATGAGACCAAAATTTTTATTAAAATAGACCAAGTATCAGTGTTGTTTATTTGTGTCTCATTATGTCTTAGTCACATTGGTGACTAAGCAACTGCACAGATCTCAGGTGTTTTACTGTATTTTTAAGTGTCAGATCAGAATCTTTCTGGTTCTCCTTGGTAGTGCTGTTTGCTTTGCAGAGATAATGGACACTAAGTTTACAATTTGGCAACATATTTATTTATTTATTTTTGCCATCAGAAGCAGCAGAATTTTATTTTTATTTTCAGAGAAGAAGCTTAGAAAAATTAAAGTAACCACACCCATGCCTGCTGGTGGTTAATTCGACATCAAAAACATATTAAGAAGAAGTCTTGCCTGAGCTGGAGACTTGGCATTGTTTATTTGCCCCTGGTTTGTGGCATCCTGCTCTTGGGGACAGGGTGATGACCTTCTGTGCTACTGGAGCCCTGGCTTGGCTTTTGAGTCTTTTTGCTGGCATTGAGCACCATTGCATTACAAAGTACCTCTTGAAGATATTTTCAGATGATTTTAAATCTCTCTAAGAAAGCTCGTTGTGAGCCATGATGAATTCAGCTTCATGGGGACGCAGTGGGCATTAATGTGTCCAGAGTATGCCTTGCAAAATTTAATACTATAGCAGTAATTATCATCCTTTAGGGCATTTTTTTTCACATTACAGTTAATAATATTGCATTACAGGCTCAGATTTTGCAAGGTTCCTTCCTTTTCTTTGAAGCATTACTTATGAATGAAATATTCCTACGTGTTCATTGTAATGATTCTCGTTTTGTCCTGAGATTTCCATGAATACAGCTATTGAACTGCAGTAATAATGCTAGATATCACAGGATGTGAATTTTATGTCTTGCAGTGTTGAGAATTAGCACAGACTAGTAGAAAATGGGTCAGGTGCAGCTGTATCACCTGTGAGAGGTCCTCAAAATACTGCAAAGAAACTTTTCAAAAAGCATCCAGAGCTTTTCATTAAAAAGCTGTATTTCTTTGGTAATTCTTAAGAGATATTTGGGAATAGAAGATTGTCTGGTTTTTTTGTTTCTTTACAAAGGCAGTGATGAATAAACCTCAAGACTACTGTTCAAATGCATGCTAGATTTCATAGCACAGCATAATTTGAAGATGGCTTGCTTGTAGATCATACAACTGTGAAAAACTACTGATAACCATCTCCTAAGGGAAAAGCTTAGGTCTTGCTTTCTTTCTGTTTGGATTCTTGTTCTTCCCTTACCTGAATGTCAGGAAAGCTCCAAGACAAACAGAAACATCTGAAAACAAGGAAATAGGCCAGCTTTATCCAAACCTGCATTCATTTTTGGGCTGCATCAGGAAGGCTTTACTGTATCTGCCTAGTTAAAGGTCTTGATGCTGAAATCATTATTGCACAGTCTTTACACAAGCAAGCTCTCAGAAGGGTTGACAGGGATGGACATGCAAAGAGGGCTGGGCAGTGCTGGTTAGGAATCAGATGTTAAAAACATATATTTATGTATAGACCAGGAAATCTGTTCCCACTGTGGGTTTGAGAACAACGTTGGCTGTTGTTACAAGCTCTGCATTTTACCTTAGTAATGTTTAGCCCTGAAACTTGAATTAATGAAGGCAATTCTTTGAGCATATGTCTGCTGCTACTTGTTGTGTGCTGCTGCTGGGCCTGCAGTGAGGTGTGCCAGCTACTGTGGATGCATCTGAAAAGATGTCAGAAGGGAGTAACTGGAGGCAAACTGTCGTCCTCTGGCCATCTGTTCCAGCCACCAGCAGAAGTTAGAGCATAATATTCTTCTTATTCAGAGGTGAGAGACTGTCCTGGCCATGCAGTTCAGAACACTGATGGCAAAAAGTATGAACCACTAATATAAACAGACTTTTTATTAGGACACTGGGTCCTGAAGATAATGTCCTAGACTGCCTGCAGGCTGATGTCTCCTCTGACTTGTCAGTCCTTGTGACAATGAATTTGATTCCTGCTTTAAAGGGTATCAAAATGAAGTGAGAAACAGAGCAGAGCAGAGAAGCACACTGCTGATGAATAAGGCAATTTGTCCCAAGTATTCTTCCCCTTCTTTTTTGGACTCCTACCCTGGCAGTCTGCCCTTTTTGAATGCTCACTTCCTTACCCCCATTCCCTACATCCCATCCTTCTTTGTGAGCTTGTGTCCTTCAGCTGGGGTCTCCATTTTGCATGTTCTCAAATTCCCGGGTACCTGTGCCTCTTATCATCTCCTCCAGCCCAGTATTTGCTGCACGTTCTCACAAACTGCATTCCTCCATTTCCCCCAATTCACTATTCAGCTTTCCCTTGCTTTTAGCCACAGTAATTAAACTCCTGCCTGAATGATCCCTCCCTGCCTTCCTCCACCCCCAGTAATTATCTATTCCTTCCTTTTTTTGGTCATATTTTTATAATTTCCCACTTTCTTCCTTTTTCTCTCCATTGCCCTTTTTTCATACATGTTTTTGCATTCTCTTTTGCTTTCATTTAAGAATAATTATGTAGCATACTTTTCATTCAGCTTTGCTAACCCCTCCATGCCTGAACTCCAGAGTCCATCAGACTCAGGGGCTCATATTCCATCACACATGGAGGCAGGGATAGCATCCCCTTGCTGGAGGCAAGGCCCTGGTTTTTGTGGCCTCATCATTATAGTTATGTGAAAGCTGTTAGATAACCAGCATGGAGTTTTATATTGGGAACCATCACATTCTCTGTTCTTTATAACTCCAGTGGAAGGTCCTTAGCCTTCCTTTTCTGGGCAGATAGGAGAGCTCCAACACTGTGGGACTGTTTGCCTCTCTGGAAGCTCTGTGTGCTCAGAAGGTGCTGGCAGTGACAAAGTGGCCTTTCAGCAGAACAGTTATTTTAATCATCTGCAGTACACAATAGTCCAGTCTGTTGGTATGGCTGGAAAAGCAACATTTCAATGTGTGTGCCAGCTGATAGCAGAACCTCTGTCCACATCAGGGGGCAGCTGTGCAGGGCAGAGCTTTTATTGCAGCCTCCTGACATCAGGCTTTATGACCCAAGCATTCAGATACTGCTGTGAATTGAATCTTCCCTAGCCAGCAGTGGCCAGAAGTTAATGTATGGTCATCTTATCTTTCATTCCATCCATGAGGTAATTTAGCTTATTCAGTCCTGATCCACCTGCAGTGTTGCAGTCTGATAAACACCTTTTCCTGTGTCAGGTACAGCACACCAAGATCAAGAGGACTGACCTTGTTTGATGGTGGCTCTGTTTGAGCTTGAATGCCAGTGTGCCAGTTCATACTGTGCTTCTATTCCCCACCTGCTGTGTCCCCTGATGACAAGTGATGCACTGCACAGTCAGGGTGTTCTTGTCCCTCATCCTGCCACCCTCCCATGACACAGCCCTTCGTGGGAGCACACTCATATGTGCTCTCCTGTTCCTGGTTGTAGCAAAGCCTAAAGCACAATAAATTACTGTTCCAGTTTCTAGGTGATGATCAACAGCTGCACACTGGCACTTTGGGGCATTCTGGAAGAATGATTTGGGTCAGCTTGTGGAAAATAGCATCACTTGTGTCAGGTGTGATTCAGAAGCCAAATGTGACCACACTTCAAGGCTGCAGTCACATTCACTGAGAACAGGCTTGGTTTAAGCTCTTTTGGTAGCAATGAGGAATTCCCCCTGTGTGCTTTGGAGATGCTCTGGGCTGCTGGCATCCTGACTCTGAGGATACCAGCACGTAACTACTGCCTTGCTGCACTTCTCATACCATCACTGTGATTTTAGCCTTAAAGGAATCTTTAGAGATCTCTGAGAAATTGCTTGATTGAAAAACCTTTTTCTTTCCCCATTTCTTCCCCTCTCACATTTGTCAGATTATTTTGCCTTCAAAAATGCTTGAATGGTTTCTGTTGGTAATGTTCTCAAGCACATGTCACTGAATTCAAGTAGCAGCCACAAGTATAGATTTGGTGCAGTGACAAACATTCATGGAGCTCATGAGAAAAGTGCCAATATCTGTTGATGTCAGTAAGATACTGTGCTTTGATCAGATTATTTGCTTTTGACATCTTTTCCCATGAAATATTTGATAGAAATTGTATTTGAAATATTCTAGTAATGTAAGCTCTTCTGAGCCTGAATGACTTCTTAAAGGATTTCTTTCTCTTTCCTTATCAAAAGACTGGCACTTATAATTGAAAGAGTTTGACTGAGTGTGGGGAAAATACTCTGTAACTTCAGACAAAGGAGTTGAAGGATTTTGTCCTACAGAAAGTCAAGAAATGGAAATTGCCTTTTAAATGATTCATTAAAATTTACCTTTTCTTCTCAACCCAAGCATCCTTTTCTTAAAAAGAAAAATAATAAAAAGATAACTTTTATAAAATCAGTGTTGAGTTCTTAACTTTAAGTGGTGGTAAAACTTCCTGCCAGAGCTGATAATTTCAAACACTTCAATTTCTTTGTGATAGAACCTCAGAATTCTTGATATGCTGAAGACACTATAAGAGATTTGCCTAAAGACATATTTAAGTGTGTTCAAGCATGCCACTAAATTATAAAAATCAGTTAGCAAAATATGCAAATAAATTACAGATTATTCTGTGGTCACCACACAAAGGCACATTTATAGGCATTGCTAGATATTTTAAAGTCCTGTAGGTCTAAAGTTCAAGTACAGAACACTTTAACAAAGGGTATGTGAATTCTAAAAAAGCCTAAATCAATTCATGTTGCCTTTTCCTTTGGCCTGCTTTTCTGTAGATATGCTTGGCATTGAGTTTTTTGAAAGTGGTCTCCAAGTGTATTAGCCGAATTTTAAATTACTCGACTTCATTTGTTCATTTCTGGGGATGTTACTAAATGGTGTTCCTTCCTTTCACCCTGGAAAAGCAACCTATTTAAAGTAGTGTGCTTCAAGTAGCAGCCTGGGAAAACTTTGGGGAAGCTCAATGTAAAACTTTATGGAAAATGTGATGAAGGTGAATGAAAGCTAAAATTTTCATTTCTTATGATGCAAATAACAGGGAAAATGAGGACTTAGGGATTAGGCTTTGAGAGAGTGAGAATTCCTGCTTCTTTTTCTTCACCTGGTTAATTAGGAAAAAAATGTTTTGGTTTCTTTGGGCCTCAACAACTGGAGTTGTTGTTAACAACACTTGGTGGGACTCTGTTATGAGAGTCTGGGTGTACATGGGTCCATATGGATGGAGATACAAATTATATACTGAAAATATAAATACCCTTCATGTTCTTTTTGATTTTCACAAGTGTCTAGGAGTCTGTAATGTTTTGGGGTAAGTTCTGCAGCCAGTTTCCTCCAGGACAGGGCAAATCTTGCTCTCCTGGCAGTCTGACAAGTGACAGCTTCTGACTGGGGACCTGTGTGGAGCTGAATTCTCCTACCACATCTTCATTGCATTTTGCAGGGGAGTTTGTGAATAAACTGATTATTTTATTTATTTTTTTTTAATATTAGTTTCCTTTCAAGCATAATCTGAGAGCAATGGTAGATGTTTTTGGGTACCAACTCAAAGGACAATTTGCCTTTCATTAAATTTAAAGGGGTTTGTCTGCACTGCAGTGTGAACTTTCTACTAAGTAATTCAGAATCATGGTGAATGCTAAATAATATGGCAGCATGAATCATTGTTGTTTTCGTTTGGCAGCAGAGAAAACCTTGATGGAATTGCTAAGTGCTTTCAGCTCTCTCCAGATAGCTCAGTGTTGCTGCTGCATTGTTCCTTTGCTCCTCACTGACACACTCCTTTGGCCCAGTGCCTGTCTAATCATTGTTTAATGTTTCAAAAGCTGCCACCTTGTATTTGTAGCCATCTTTTCAAGCAGTGCAAATACCAGCAGATTTTCATACAGTAGAAACAGAAATAATTGGAAAAATAAAGTAAAAAAATAAATAAGAAATGAGATGTTAACAGCATTAATTTTTCATGAAGCTGGAAAACATTCTGCATAGCTAATCAAATTATGGTGAAATTTAAGGAAGCCTAGAGATATTTCTGTGGCTAAAGAGATGGTCTATCAGTCTTACAGGCTATGAAATAATTATTCCTCCCAACCTATTGCTCCTAAGCTTTACTCATGTACAATATGTGGAAAGAGAACAACAAGGTCTTCTAAAATGAGAAACAAGTTGCAACTCATTTGCCAGCCAATAAACAAATTGACAACTTCTCTGCCAGCAAATAAACAATTATTTCTGTTTTTTATTACTGTGAATGACTTCAGTGTCAGTCCTTGAAAAATGTATTTACATTCTCTTGTCAAATAAAGGACTGTGAATCCCTGCCTTGTAGTGCTATTATTACTGTATGGGCAACAAGTTTGAAACATCTCCCCGTAGTCTGCTTCTTGTATGAAATATCTAGGATTACATTTCAGTGACATTGGTACCCTTGCAACTTCGTTGTTGGTAGTTCATAGGCTTTGACAACCAGTTTGGAACATGCAAGTGAAAATGGATAACACTGGCTCTGGTTTTGTGTGTTCTCTCATCAGGTGTTTCTGTTTCCAGAGAAATATTTTTTCTTTCTACCAGTTTCCCCCCAAACAAATAGATAAAACTCAAGGAATACCAAGGCAAAAGTTGTGTGACTGTGTATGGTTAATACCTCACAGGGAAAGACAATATATATTCCACAATTAGCTTTAATTTTTATTAATGATATTTGTGCTGCACAGTCCTGTATGAAACGGGAAGAACTGAATGAGGCTGTGCCATGACAACCTCTGGAATGCCTTGTGTGCAAGAGGAGACCTGCTAGACTCTGAAGGAATAAATCTTACGGCATGTGAGCTTAGAGAATTAGTCCAGTGTGGGAAAAGACACTTGAGGAAAGCTTTTTCACCAGAAAAATTCAGCTATATCACAAGGGGGGGAAAAAAGACTGAGTAAAAGAAAGGGAGATATTTTGACTGAGAAGCAAAGACACTGTACAGAATTGCCTTCTCCTGGAGAGCCCAAAGACTGTCTAAGGACAAGAGAAACAGTCAAGGTTATTTTGCCTTCTTTTTTTTTTTTTTTTTTTTTTTTTGTTCTTGATCTGCACACTGCTAGAGCTATCTGAAGTAAGCAGTGTCTGACTTTTGAAATTTTCATTTAGTCTGTCTCCTTGCTTCAGCAGTTATGTCTCCCAGAAGAGAAGAACATCACAAAATAATGAAGTTACAGGAAACCTCAATGGCTTGTTAAAAGGAACATCATCACATGTGGACACAGAATGATCACATAGATCATAGAGAGAGAAATGTCAAATGAAATAAGAGAGTTTGTACTTCAGTTTTACCCTACAAGCCTGAAAAGATCAGTTGCTACAACGTGATATAGAAGTACTTTACAGGTTCCTGATACTCAGGTGACCCTGAGCAGTATTTTATGTAACTCCAACCAAATTTTCACTGATCTACTCTTCTCCTGAAATCTGAGTAAGTGGCTCTATAACTCTATGCCCCAGTAGGAGCTCTGGGAAGAGTTTGATGGCAGAGAATGTTGGTAGTTCATATCCTGGAAAACACATTGAGCATGGGAACTGCTCGTTGTTTCTCTCTCAGATGGAAATACAGCAGCCTGGAATACTCTGCAGAGCTTCAGACATTGTGTGGGCAGGAGTGGTTCTGCAGGAGACAGATCAGTAAATCCAGTTTAAAGCAGCCAAAATTTCTGTTTTACTGCATGCTGTAGAATGGGATTTTCTGTTGGTTTTGCAGATGTGCATTTACAGTCCCTGAGGTGAGAATGGTACAATTTTAGTGTTCAGGCTTCCATCACAGACAGCTCTTGGTGCTGGTGTGCTGCCTTTCTCAAAATGATGCTGAGTTAAAACTAAGGATGATACTAAATCTAAAGAACAAGATTAGCTTCATGAAAGCTCTCAGTTGAAAATTATTTTTAAAAACAAAAGGGGGAAAAAGGAGTTATTCAGCTGCTTTAAAAGTTTTAGGGTTTGTTGTGTTTTTTCTATAGCTTCTTTTATCCTTTGCCTATGTCAGTAATCCATCTTTACCAAATGTCTAAAGATTTTGGTTTTTGTTGCCAATTTGAGGATCAATCTTGAAATGTGCTGACTCCTAGGACTTAATTTTTTATTAATAGGCAGTGTTCTACAGTGTGATTTAGGTTCTTTTTTATGACACAGAAAAATATTATCCATACCATTGTATGATTAGTGCAGAGAGGGTTACCACCAAATGAAGGAAATCCAGTCCTTCAGTGTAGTTAGGTCAGCTCACATAACCCATCTCCTCAAATTAGAAGTAGTTCATCGTTGGAAGAGAGTTTTGTCTTCCCACATGGATGTAACTGGAACCTCTGTGATCTGTCAGCTCTCACCAGAAGTTTCAGCTCCTTGCAGCACCCATCTGAGAGCCAGTGGAATCTGCCAGATAGAGGATTGCAAAACTGAGCCTGAGCCACTTTCAGAGGTCTGTAATTCATTCTGCAAGCTCTGCACAGGGTTAGCCATGTCCAGTATTCTTCTTACCACTCTTTCAATCACGCACAAAAATTAGAAAGTCAAGGGTCTTTCAGAATACCTAAAAGGAAAAATGTCAGGGAAGGTGAATTAATAAAATGGTCTGTTAAACTGGCCATCATTTATTTATGGCCCTAAACTTGAAACACAGAGAGAGATGACTTAGATGTAGTAAAATGGAAAAAAAAAAAAGGGGGGGTTCTAATCAGCTTCTCCTATAATGGAAAGTGCCCTAGAAAAATATGCCTGTTGCTTCAGAATGCATCAAACTGAGTTTAATCAACTGTGGATTGCTGCATAACAGCTCAATCAACTTTAGGTCAGCAAGAAAGAAAGTAGAGGAATTTTTTAGTAGAACTGTTAAAGAAGATGCATGTTCAACAATTCACTTGACTTTCTGGGTTTGAATTATCAAAGTTATCAAAGCAACATGAAAAACCACAGTGGGTGATTTATTTCTCTCAGGATCTTATGCATCAAGACTTGGCTCTGATGTATGACAAAACATATTTCAAAAACTGCATGAATTTTTATGGTGTCGCAGAGTGTTGTGTGCACCCTGTGGTTTAGAGTTCATATAGTGTATTTTCTAGAAAATGCTAAACTCTGGATGGACTCCACTGCTACTCTGGCTGTCTTTCCTCATCCTAACAGAGCAGTAGTGGGGGAGATTCATTTAATACAGAACAATGAGCACTTAGCTTAGCCCAGATACAACCTGATTTAGCAAACCTCTCTGCTGGAGATGGATTTTATTTCAGTTAAGTTTCCACACTCAGAAACTTTTAATGGCAGCAGGTTCCTCTGGTTATCAGATCCAGGCTTTCAGCTGGCTTAACTTCCCCTGCCTGCCCATCTCCAGTTGGACTAAGTGGATTTCTGATTCTGGTCATTTTTAAAGGTTCCTATCAGTCTGAAACTGCACTTCTGTCTGTGCCACACATATTCATTACAGTAGGAATTCCTGTGATTTATATAACTGGCGGTGGCAGGGGAAAAGTGTTTTCTCTGCCTTTGTGCTGTATTTTTAAAATGTGATGCCACTTGCAGTTACTTGTGTAATCAGTTACTTGTTCAGTGGTTTCCTGACTGAGAAAGGCCTATAAAAGCACCAGTAAGTATAAAATAAATATGTTTCTATTTTTTAATGGGTCCTTTTAGAAATGGAAGGTCATTCTTTGTGAGTTTGGGATAATTTGCTTAAAGATACTGTTGAAATTGAGGAATAAACTGCCTGCATTATCCTATTACCAGCAGAGCCTGTGGTGACTAAGCTTTCAGCCCAGGGGCTCAGTAACATCCCAAAAGGGGCTAGTGACAGCTGAGAAATACACAAATTATAGGGAATGAATAGCCAGTTTTGAAAGGAGTAGTGAACAGGTCTTTGGCCTGTGACTGTAGGTACTGTGCATTAATCCTGAGAGAACCTGCCTGATAGTTCCCTATTTCTTTGGTAGGATGAGGCACCACCAGTGGCCTGTCTGGCATTCTTCAGGAAAAAATTAGTCAGATTTCTCTGTAAATCTTCTGCAAGACATAATTTAACACAATCCTGATTCCAACTGTTTCATCTCCCCCAGGGAACAAAACTTTGTTTCTGTGAGTCAAGTGCACAGAAGTATCTCCAGAACAGGAGCAGTACTCCTAGGGCTGGATCTGCTTGGAGTGGGTGAACCTTCCCAGGACAGGCAGGAGTGGCAGCAGGTTGGTGGTGTGGCTGGGCAGGATGTTTCTGCCTTTCTCCCCAGAAAATAAATGCCTCTCCAGTGTGTCACAGCCAGGTCACAGCTCCACAGGGGAAGACCTGAGTGTAGTACCTGCAGCAACTGGGCATGAAAGAAGGACACAGTTTCACCACTATCAAGAGAACAGCCGAGGCCCCCAAAAAGGGAGACCCGTTTATTATGGATACACAATTTATAGGGTTTGCAAAGTGTGAGAGGACTGGAAGATGAAATCCCACCTCTCAACCAGACTGGTGAAGTGACCAGTCCATCAGATTCCCTTCTCCAAGAAGGAATGTAAACAAAGGCAGTGTTTTTAGTACAATGCGTGAGAAAATCTGACTCGAGAATATCAGCTTTTCAGAAGGCTTTCAAAAACAGGGTGACACTTGAGGAATTACACTGCTAGCTCAGGTCTGTCCCTGGCGTCAGATTCCAGGCTCCTCAATGTGTTTATTTGGCATTTATTTCAGTAAACTTTTTGCTAATGTGCTGTTACTGGCACAGATGCAAAAATGGGAACAAGTCTGTTCAAGAAAATATCACCTAAAATTTAGTCCTCTTCTGAGAAGTATCTAACCCCTGTAACTGTCCTGTTTTGTGCATTATGGACTGAACACCTAATCATGCAGCCAGTTGTGGATGTTGAAAGCCTGATTACCTGTGTGATTTATGTTATTTTTCTAAGCTTCCTCATGGAAACAGGGAGGTATTCCTTGTTTTAGATGCTGTTCAGCAGTTAGATGCATAATGGAACCTGTCCTCCTTGATGCCATTACATTCATTTAAATTATTTGTATCATATGGTACCAGAATTCATGAACAATGACTTCAATCTCTTGGCTTTTAAAAACAGAGTGATAATTCGTCACAGATTTGATATACACATGGAAAAAACTTTAAAATCCAAGGAACTGTAAATACTGTGACAACTCTCTGGAATATTTATTAGACAGGTTGCAAATTCCTGTCATCTTATTATTCCATTTAACATCATTGAGAATAAGTTAAATAACCAAATTAATTTCTTTCTGAACGGAGGTCAGTGCAAATCACAAGACAGTTGAAGACTTTTTGTCTGAGATGGTAGATGAGTTTCATTCTTTATCAGCTACTTTAGTAAATTTTGATTTTTTTCTTTAAGTGCAGTAAAATACTTTTTCTTGAATCAGTTATGTCCTTGGTGGGATTTGATATATTCTGATGTTTTCTTAGTTTAGCTTTTAAGATTTAAATGACTTATTTTCCTTCTTTTATTGAAATTGATAGCTTTATATCCTAACACCTTCTCTATATTCCTCCTGCAGTTTAGTATGTGAAGAGTTTTTTCTCAAACTAGTTCTTTGCTCTTTTTTTGTTTGTGTTTAAGTGATTTGGCAGTGAGCAAATTTGGACGGTTTTTCCATGTTCTGCATAAAAGCTGGTTTTTAAATGTTACTGATGACTGTGTAGGGTTTAGAGCCAGCTCTGTGTCTTGCCAAATTGTTAAAGCCATCATCCTCCCCACAGGCTGCTGGTGTGACTGTCCAGCATTGCTCATGGGAGGATTCTCTTGCAGCTTGGTGATGAGAGATAGCACTATCTGTCATTCCACTTCCCCTGTCCCAGGGGCATCCTGAAATACCAGCTCCAAAAGCAAAGCTGCTACAACGACTTTGCCATCAGAAATGTTCAAAGGGGTTTGTTACTCAAGAGTATCTCTTGGTCTTCAGATTTATGAGAAAAAAGTATTCTTGTCAGTGGAGACTTGCAGAAAGAGTTTTGGGTCTTTTATGCCAATTTTTTGGTTTTATGGCTCATGGTTCTTGTAAGTGGTTAGTCTGGAGGAAGTTACTTTTATGGTTTCAAATACAAATATCTAGACTCAATGACTGCAGGTTTGGGGTTTGTGCTTTTCATCTGTACCAGACAACAGACAGGTATACTGTTAATATATTTGTCTTTTCAGTGTGCTTCATTTGATCCGTCTATAAGGAGCATGGGACAATATTTGCTGAGTAAACTTAAAAGGAGATGACACAAACTTCTGTCAGGATTAATTGGAACAAGGCTCTCTCTGTTTTGGGGCAAGAAGAAGGACCATATGATCTCTCAAAGTCCATTTAGTGCTGCAGTCTGCTGGTATTTTTGTCAAACTGTTTTTGGTCTTTTAACAGAAGAGCACTAAGGTGAAGTTCATAAACACTCATTGATTAGTCAGCATGTGGATTTTCAGGACAGGGATTTTATATTCAAAGAAACCTCTTACAGTTTCTGACCTGCCGTAAAATTTTTCAGAAGCTGTTCTTCCTGTTGAAGGGAAGGTGGCAGAGTTGCAACCAGCAGTAGAATGTTCTCTTTGTATTTGGTACGTTTATTTTCATTCTACTGTAAATAATTTCTGACCTCAACATTTTGTGAGGCCTGGACAAATATGGAAAAATTAGATCCTCTGAAAGCCCTTAACAGTCCTGTGAATGTTCTTCTGCCAACAGGCAGAGCTAGAGATATCTTTAGTATCTCTCATGTTGTAAAATTCAAAGTAGCTGGTCACCATTGACTGTGTCCACATTAAAAAATGTTTTTGAGATGCACTTTTAAACAGAGATCACTGTATATGAAAGAAAAACCATCAGGCTCTGCAATCTGTGTGAATTATGTATGGAGAATACACATAAAAGGCTCACAGCTTGTTCTTTGCATAACAGCCTGTGGTGCGTAAGATCACCAGATTCCTTCTCATTAATGCTTTCTCATTTACCATCTGCAAACAAGTAATTGCAAAGCTCAATTTCTTTAGCAAACTGTTGCTGTTGGAAGACTTGTGTCACAGAACAGCTTCAGCTTGATTGGTATTTATTAACTGGTTTTATAGATTTGAAGTGGAAGTGTTTTATAATTTTATTTAATCACTGATAGGCAGAGTTTCATAAACAATGAAACAGACTCGGTCCCATTATTTCACAGCTGTTCAGCTGGATGCTGCAGTGTTTAGTCTCTGCAGACCTGTGAAAATCAGGAAACTTCTCAATGACCTCAGCAAGGGCTAAGGAGTTAAGCTTCAGACATCTGTTTCCAAACCCTTGACCTTACAGTGTCAGAAACATGTGCTTCGTTTCTTGGCTGGGTTTTATTTTATCTATGAAATTGAAAAAACACTGTTATTAAAATCAGATTCTGTAAAATTATGGCTGGATGTTGCAAGCTCACAGAAGGGCCGAATCACTCCCATCCCAGTTCCTGTATTGCTCTCAGACCATCTACTCAGTGTTGTAATTTGTTCTGTTCTGCCTGTTTATTTTATGAGAAGGTAGGTGTGCATTACAATAAATGAATGCATCCTCTCCAAGGCAGATGTGAACTCTGTCACAGTCACAGCATGACTGAGGTGAGAAGTGACCCCTGAAGACCTAGTCCCACCCACCTGCTCAAAGCTGTGTCAGCTAGAACAAAATCTCCCACCTCAGTAGTATCTTTGTTACGCTAGTTAAAAAGATTTAAGGTGACTGGAAATTTAAGCCAGAAATACAACTTTAAAACTTTAAAAAATGTTGACTGCATTTTGGCATGTGAGCATAATCGCTTTTGATTTATGAGCCCAGCTGAGCCTCACTGACTGTATTTGTTTAATTCAGATGCTGAATAGTTCTCACCAGAGCTGCTCTTGTCATCTTAATTCATAGAATTATTTCTGATGGCCAGATGCTAAGGAGCTGTAAAAGCACCTTCTCTTCAACAATTAAAAGGACTGAGCTTCAGAGCAACATCTCATATGACGTTATTAAAACGGGGATTCAAAGAGAATGGTTAGCAGTACTTTAAGAATGCCATACTGGCACTGTGCTGCACTGGCCAGACAGCAGACCTGGGGTAACTGTGCATGAACAGCTCAGGGGTTTTTCACCACACCCCAGGGAGCTCAGCCAAGCTGCTCCCAGAGCTGGAGGTGACACATCCCAGGTGCTGGGAGCTGCCCTGGTGGCTCTGTCCTGGGGGCTCTGGTGCCCTGTCCTCCCAGGAGGAGTCTTTACGTGCTGAGTGGCACATCCCAGTCGTGTGTGCCTTTAGATCCTAGATATTTTAGGCTTTCTGACAGAGAGGTTTGCATGGTGGTGGGTCGTGCAGTAGTGAAACACGAAGTGTTATGAGGAGGATGAAATGACTGGATTTTAGTGGAGAGAAAACAGGATTCAGTGAAGAGCCTTTAAGAGGTGTGCCCTGCTACTCCTGCTGGTTTTCCTCATTACAGTGCAAGTCAAACCAATGGGTTCCAAAATCGAAGTGGCAGATGGGTGGAGAAAAATAAGGCATTTTTTGATAAGGATAGGTGCTGGGTATGGACACAGCCAAGAGGAAATGGAGACATAGTTCATCCATCTACTCATGAATTTTACATAGGTTTGATCCCAACTGGTTTCAGAGGGATTTGTGAGTGCTAGTACATATCAAATATCAGGTCCATTTGGCATCATTAGGGAAGGATAGTATTGATGAGAGCAAAAGGGTGGGAGAGATGAATTCATTAGGGAATGGTCCCATGGAAGCAGTGGTGGCATGGTTTACTATTGAAGTGACATGCATCCCTTTGAGTTTTACCCATGGATAACTTGTACCAGGCTCCCTAATTAATATCTTTAGATTGACTCCCTCTCTTTACTAAGATACGACTAATACTTTCTTTGTTTATCCACCTGAAAGGGTTAAACAAGGCATGTACAAGATGAACAAATCTTTATTAGGATTTGATACAAAAAACCCTTTCTAAAGCATGATTCCAGCAGAGCGATTTTAATTAGTTCTCACAAATGCTTCCAATTAACACACACAGTGTTTGCTTTTTAGCTACCAAGAAGATTCACTCACATAGCAAATAAAAAAAGGAACTCTTGACATAATCTTTCATGTGCAGCTTAGCAAAAACACTGAGAGTAACTTCTTGCTAGGAGGTGGTAGTGTTTTTGCTTTTCAGAAAGTTATTTTGCTTTTCCTGTAGGTTTGAACTTTTTGTTTTTCTGGATGGTAAGAGAAAAAAAAGAAAAAACTCACCTGCCATGTTTTTCAAAGAGATGTTAGGAAACCTACTGGTTCTCCATGTTTTAATCACCGTGATTTGTCTGTAGTGAAAGACAGGAACATTGACTAGTCTCCAATTTGTAGTATTTGAACTGTGAGCACTGTTTGTTTGCCTTTTCAGGCATTTTGTCTTCCTATGTTTATGGCATTTACTGGCGTTACTTATTTTCCTGATTTGAGGTCCCTAATTGGAATTAGAGCATGTGGTTGAGGTTCTTCCCATGAGCTGCCACTGTAACTCAGGTAGCAAACCCTGCCAGTTCCTTTGGCAACACCTTTGCAAGCAGCTCTTCTGAGGAATCTATAAACTTTTCACCTGCAAATACTGTGTAGGATGCAAGTGGCTGCATTTCATTTTTTGTTTATGTCAGACTCTTTTGTGGAAAATGCTGGATTATCCATGTGGTACTGCTATGATACGAAAAAGTTAGTGCTTAACATAATTTATTAACGTAATATTAATTTGTCTTGTTTCCATAAGCAGAACCTTGCTTTAAGCATACTGGATGGTATATGTGAAAGATATAAAGAAGAAATTAATTACCCTTGGTTTAGGCCACTTAACATTTTCAGTGTCTGTAGAATCAGTCTGTTTGCTATGTAGGGTACAAATTACACATTTTTACCTTAACATAGGGCAGGTTCAGAAATTGGGGGCGATGTGAGAGCCTTGGAGTTGGAAGAGCTGCCTCAAGAAGCTTCTTGCTATTGCTCTCTGAGATTTTAAATGCTGCTCAGGATTTTTAAAGTTTGCATATTAAGTATAACTCTGAGTTTAGTACCTATGTAAGCAACCTCCCCCTGTGACATAAGACTATAGCTGTATAAATCCTCTGAGGTTAATTGAGATGAATGCTATGGAGGAAAATGAGATCATTACCCATTCCAAAGTTGTCTTCAATGCAACATATTGCAGTATGCAGACAAGGTAGAAATTTAATGCTCATAGATGGAGAGAATTTAATAGTGGAATTTCATTACAAATTTTGCTATTAAGGAAGCATTCTTTTGAAGATGCTAAAGGATTTAAATCTGAGAAGTCAGGCAGTAACTGTTCTGAAAAATGTTGGTATACTGCAAATCAAATTGCAAATCATTGCAAATAAAAATCTAGTCCAAGGAAATTAACTGGTATTTGTGCAAAACCATTATTCACAGTGAAAGGTCAAACGGGATACTGGAAGAATTAGATAGGAGGTAGTTTCAAGCCTTTGGATATCTATAATAAATGGAGTCTGGTAGGTTTTCTGCAAAGCTGCATAGTACAGCACGGCTGGCTAAATAAGATACATGCAGTACTTAATGCTAACAGTCCTTCAAAGAGTGATGTCCTGGAAAAAAAACTTAAAATTCCCAAGTAATATTTAATTTAAATTTCAGGATTCAGAATATAATGTGTATTTTAAAAAGTCAGTAAAAATTAAGCTGGGATCTCTTACAGAAGTCATTTAAATTTGCTGCATTTATTGAGAAAATGAAACTATTTGAAAAATGTGGTGGGGGAGGGCCTGGATCCAGGTGCCCATGTGTGTAGTTTTCCACATGAACAATCGGTTTCACACATCCTGGGTTGTCCTTAATGGGCAGTGACTGATGGGTCCCAAGAGTCTCTCTGCATTGACCACAGGTATTCAAGCCTTACTTCAGAAGGTAAATTTTTGAAGTAGATGGCTAAAACTAAATGGGGAAAAAAAGAGAGAGAGAAAGGAAACAAACTGAAATTATTGTGAATTCTATCAGAATACAAATGTTAAACAAATCTGGTCTAATAGATATTAGGAGGAGGCACTGTAATTCAGGAATATTCTCCTCAACTCTTGTTTGCCTAATACTAAATGAAAAAAAAATTAAGTAAGAAGCTTTTTAAATGTTTTTGTTAAATTTAGGCATTATCTTTCCATGTGGAACTTTTCTTTAGTGAGATCTCCCAGGATGTGAGGAATTTCAGTGCCCAGGTGGTGTTTCTGATGTCAGCCAGTTTTCTGTGACCTTCACCCTCAGCGTGGCAGGAGCTGCTGTGCTCCACTGTCGATGCCCAGAGAGAGGAACCTGTGGAATTGCAGGCAGCAGGTCAAGAACTGCTGTGAGTTTCCTCCTGCTTCCTTAGTCAGCTCAACCAGCTCTGCTTTTGCTGACAGAAGAGAGCTTGAGCAGGTAGCCCAGCCTGCTGCCCATAGTCAGGAGCAGGAGCTGTCCTTCCCTGAAGTTCCAGCCATCTGCAGAGCAAAGCAGAAACCTGGAGCAACCCATTCACCTGGGCCTCCAGCTGCTCACCTGGGTGTAAATCCAGGAGTGAGTGCTGCAGCTGGTGGGATTCTGTCTTGCTTCAGCACAGTGAAAATATACTTCTACTGCTTATAATGTAAAAAAAAAATATTGACTCTACTGCCAGTTGCTTCTAGGTAGCAGGAAAGGCAAGGCTGGTGTGTGCTCTTGTGTGTGCATGTTTTATGCAGGCAAGGTTTCCACCCTGCTGGGAGGCATACTAACAGCCACATTAGCATACTTAGTTTTAAAATAGCATACTCCCAATTAAGCAGGATTTAACCAAATCTTTCCCAGACTGCAATAGGATGCTAACGGCAGTGCTGGTCCTGTGTTGTGAATTGGAAAGGTATGATGAATTCTAGTTCAAGTTACTGCCTGATCTATTTTTAATGCCTAGCCTTTTTTTTTTTTTTTTTTTTTTTTTTGTCCTGAAAACAAGGATTGCTGCTGCTATCCCCCACGTGTTTCTCATGGAAAAAGGCAGGGCATGAACAGCAGTTGGGATATAACAATTAACTCCCAAACATGTCTTTAGAAATAATGGATTGATTGTGATTAGGTGCCTACAGAGAAATTTTCTATAATAACTGATGAAAGGCTTGGAATAATTTGCTACATGCTGTGTTTAAAGATCCAAGTTCTATGGTATTGTGTTCTTTTAAGACTTGGAGTTCAGGATTTTTAGGAAGCAGTGGATGATACAGTAGTGTAATAAGCAGTTTTCTTGGAGATCATATGTGCTGGATTTAGAGATTTGCCACAGCTACTAAATGGCACTGTCCCAGCACTGTGTTATTCTTAAGGAGTAAGCAAATATGCTAGGAAAGATGGAAGCCAGAATTTGTTGCTTTGATTTGAAAATGTTCATAGTTGATTCTTCCAAAAAACCAGTTTCTGTCTTTAGATGGAATCAAACCCTGTGGCTCTTATGGTATTCAAACCAAATAACTTCTGATTTGAATGGGGGATTTACAGGCGTAAAAAGTACTTGGATTTTATCCATGCTTTAGGAAGTTTTAAAAATGAGCAGTTGTAACTTCCAAGTTCTTCAAAATGATGTGAATTAGAAGCCATGCCTTATATAGCACAGTAGCTGCCTCCCAAGCTGTCCCAAATGAACTTGGCTGTGTCTCTGAGGTGACATCCCTCAAAGGGTTGCAGAAGTGCACTCTGAATGCAGCTCTTTGCTTGCTTGACAGGTGATGGGGAAGGTCGTGCTCCTTCCCCTTATGCCAGGTGAGCAGGATTTGATGGCTGTGCAGGTAAGAAATTGTGTTTGGCAGAATTTTTCAAGACTGTATGATAAAATAAGAGGCTATGTGAGAGCTGGCATTTAAGAGGTGTGATTTTAACTTGCACTTCCTGTGACATCATGTGTGATGTTGCATTTGGGCCCTGGACATAGAAGAGTGTTGTAGGAGAAATTCTCATTGACTTCAGGAACTCCAGTATTTCCCATGGAAATTTTTTACCTGCAAGTGATATTACCTGATCTACTCTGTCTGTATTGCCAGAGATTAATTAGCCATTAGAATAACAAACAAAAATTGCTCACATTGGGATAATTTGCTTTTATTTTTATTCTGAGAAACATCTTGTGGAGCTCTGCTGATATAAAAACAAGTCCTTTTTGTGAACTAGTCCCATCTGCTGAAAAGGGCCCTCCTGCCCAGGCAGGCTGTATTTCTCCCTGGTGAACTGGGTGGTGGATTGGGTGCTGCATTGCTGCTGCTGTGTGAATTGCATTCTTCTGTGAGTGGCCTTTGAAAGGAGAAGTTGATAGCTGGTCACACACAACATGATCACAGGCAGCCAAGAAATCAATCTTTCTGGCTTGGAATATGGACAGAACAGTTTGCATATGATCTGTAGGAATTGTCTGGTACAGTAAGAGTCATTCAGTCAAAATCAAAAGTTACCAAATGTAACTCTGCATTTGGGCAAAGTTAAAGAAAAATAAAAAGGCATTGTGAAATAGTGTTATTGCTGTCCTGACCCTCGAGGATGCTTTCATAGTATCATCAGGTTTTGTGCATGTTGCTTTGCTCACAGGAAAGGGATTCTCTGCAATAAATATAAGGTTAGATTATAATTTCTGATATCAAATAAGATTTTAATAAAAATCAACCTGGCTAAGTCCTATTTATTAAAATCAAAACCTTTTAATGCTCTGTGGCATTCTTTTAAATAACTATTTAACAGTGAATATTACTTCATATTGTTTACTTGGACCTGTTTTGAGTCAAGGATTGGATTGCACAGGTCCCCTTGTAACAAGCATTCAGTGATTGCTTTCTGTTCTTCTTCCTTTCATAGTCCAGTTCTCAGCTTTACAGAGAGGTTTAATCCAGACAGGAATATTAGCAGCTCTTTTTCATATGGTTCTGAGTATTTGCATTTTTAATGCAGCTTATGTGACTGATTTCCTCAAAATCTACTCCAGAAATAAAGTAGTTACACTTGGACTACTGGGTTTTAATTGGCAGGGTTTTTTTCCTTACAAATCTGTTATCACAACAAGAAGTGCCACACTGTTTCTTGGAGTCATGATTATTTATCAAGTTTACAGTACAGTGAGCAGCTTGCTGCATCTTACATTTATGAAAGTACAGAGGTTTCTAATGTGCTCTTTAGATTGTATTTTTCTTGATTTATACAATCTGATCTGCTTCTGTTCAGGCATTTAGTTTCTTTTCTAAATAGTGATTTTCCACACACATCCAAGAAATAGATTAGAATTAAATGCTGTGCATTTGGAAAAAAAAAAAAGTGCCATTTGGATTACTGGAAACAGCTGGGACTAGAATGCTTTTCTCATGCACTTCTTTTAACATTTAAAGGTCATTTTACAGATGAATCCAGGAACACCAAAGAATGAAATTATGAACTCAGAATTTTGGCTGAGGTTATTCCAGCAGTGCACCATATCACTGTGTCAGCTGTAATACATGCTCTTGGTGCTTCTTATGCCTTTCACTCTACAGCCCTTTTCTAAAACTATTGTATCCAAATAACCATCAGAAGTAGTACCTGCATCTGATGTGATATGAATATCTGATTTCAGCAGCAGTGATTATTCCTGCCCTCATTGTTGTGGTCACATTATTGCAGCCGTGATCCTAACAGCCCCTGAAGGCGAAGCAGTCATGCACTGACAGCTGGAGTGGGACACTGTTCCTGCTGAGATTAATTCAAGCATCCAGCAACCTGTACATCCAGTGGAACTATTAAGTTTATATAATTAGCCTTGTATTTAAAGATACTTGGAAGTTTAAGCACCTTTCCAGGATTCTAGGTGGGGCCCTGCAGGGATGCATGGCAGCCTTTGTCCCCTGGGTGTCTGTGTAGCTGGTGGCAGTGCATGGGAGGTTCCACACATGCACACCTGACTGGCAATCTAAGAACAGACATTTTGTGCCTTTTTATTAGTCCTGCCTTGCCTCTTAAAGTGCTGGAATGTTCACCTGAGAGCAAATTGGTTTTCTTTTCCTCTCTGAATGTTAACACCTCCCTTTAGAAAGCTCTGCTCTGTTCTCAGAGATAAGCGTGTGAGTCTCCCATTGTTGGTGAGATGGAAGGGCAGTGTTCAGTTCCTTTTGTGCAGTGCATTTCTGTTCACATTAGCAAGATCCCAGATATCAGCTGCCTCTTAATCCTGACTCAGTGATGGAAGAGCCCTTGAATCTGCTCTGAATCAGAGTTCTCAGGGCTCCACATGGGCCACAACTCAAAATGCAGAATTGCAGCCTTAGGGAAATTGTGCGGTGATAATGTGCAGCCCTGGGATTTGGGAGATCCAGGTTCTATTCCTCCCCTTCCACAACTCCTGGTGTCACCTTGGAGATTCATCTGGCATCTCAATTTATGTCTCTGTCTTACAAAGTGTTGGGAGACTGCTGCTAGTATGTGGGCTCAGTGATCCTTAAGACAGGATGCACCTTACATGAATCGAGTGCTGTCTTCAAACAATACTTAATAAATAATAGAAGGGAAATAAAAAAAGATTTACAGCCCTTGTAATAAAGACATTACCCCAGAAGATTAGTTGTAACAAAAAATAACAGCTGTAATATTTCTCTCTTCAGTATTCCCCTCCTCCATAACACAGTGTTGACCTATCAGAGTTTCCAAAAGATAATTTTTGTAGTTCTTTCCATACTTTTGGGATTTATTAAGACACAGCAATATTTCTATGTAGGACTTGATGATCTGAAGTGTGATATCGTATTTTCATGGCTGGGATTGGAAATATACATCATTTAGAAAAAAATAAAAATGAACCAAAGTAGTCAACATGTCTGCCAGATGAGATGGCTCAAGGAAGAGTTGCTGGCACAGATTTCTTCTGCAAAGCCTGTTTTTTGTTGGAAGCTGTTTAATTGCTGTTTTTAAGTGGATTTATTTGCTGTATGTTGTCCTTTTGCTGTGGGATTCCCAGGACCTTCCACAAGGATTCAGTGAAATGCCCACCCGAGCTCCTTTTGTGGATAGAGAAGATGTTTGTGAAGGAGCTGAGAATGGATCAAAGCAGCCCCTGTCAAACCCCTTGAAAACTTCCCATTCCTGTGTAGAGATTCTCCTGGGCAGTTGAAAGACTGCGTCTGTGTAGGGTGTGAGAGGACAAATGCATTTCTTTTCCCTGCCTTTACTGTGAGAGAAGGGTGCTGTTCATGTGCTAGAGTAAAGAAACCCTTGGCTTGTAGTCCAAAATGTGAGCTGAAATGGATTGTAGTGGGCAATTTATCTTAATAGACCTGAGGAGGTCTGACAGCAGCTGGGACTTTGGCTTGCTGAAATGCAAAGGTTGTGACTGTGAAAGTTCATTACACTCTCTATCTTTACATGTGAATAGCCTGAACTTCTGAGATTAGACTATGCATCTCTGTCAACAGAGCAAGTTAGGTATGGGAGTGGAGGAGAAGGACTCCGCTGTTTTTTTGTTTCTGATGTCTGTCTAGATCAATTCCTTGCATCACGTTGGTAATTTCCCATGGGTGGTTTATCTATTACCAGATAACACAGGGTTATTAAATACATGTGCACTGCAGGCCCTCCTTATCTGCTTGTGCTTTGTTACTCTCTGCTGCAGACATTCTCTGTACACATGTGCGTTACAAATGACATGCCTCTATCTGGTTATAAATATTTTCCATTTGGAATTATCTGCTTCTGCTACAGAGATGAGAGCTGATCACTTGAGCATGAAAGATATGGGACCAGAGGTAAGAAAAATAAAAATTATGAAGCACTGAGCTGCATACGAAATAAGTGATATAATCCACATATCCTATTAGATAAAGTGCAGCAAAACAGGTTCTCTTATATGCCTAGCTGCTGCCATGAATTGAAGTTATTACATGAGTTCAGGTTGGTTGCCTGTAGAGGGATTGAGGGGGAAGAGAGGAGGAGTTTTGCAGCAAACCTGTTATAACAGGCTTTCTTAATTTACCAGAAAGTAAGTTAGCTATGTTAATACACGTTTTAAAAAGTTGGAAAGGCAGCTCTTCCTGTTCCTAAGACTTAGAGCCAAAAAAAAAAATTGGGTAAAGAAGATGGGAAAACCTTGGTTTAAAATTAATTGGCTTGTGTGAATTCTGTCTTTTTGCCAGTTTACTGGTCTTTCATGCAGAAGCAAGATGTACCTGATGAGACAGATGTTCCCAGTGTGGCAGCAGCCCTTGTGGTGAAATGACTTCTTGGGCTGTGCCAGGTGGCTGTTTTGCCTTCCTGCAGGGCAGTGGATCCCGTTCTGACCTGCTGCACAGGGAATTCAGGAAGGTTCTGGGATCCTTGCCAGATGCAAGCTGACCAGTGGTCTCTTGGCTCCAAATCCAGGTATAAGCTCCTGCTGTATTCTTGCAGGTGCTGTAATGATTTGCCTTTAGAAGTGTCCTTTATGATCCAAGGAAATATCCAACACATTTCTTTACCTGGGAACCAGACTGTGCCTTCTAGGCAGCTCAGTGAACACACAGATAATGAATTGGCAGGATTTCACCCCTTTCATATAATGTGTCAATCCACAGTCTCTGAAACAAGGAAGCCAATTGTAATTTAAAGCTAGTTCTGTATTGAAAAGTAATTATTTCCCTTATGGCAAAAGAAGCCATGTTTGTGCCAAGGCCAAGGTAAAGAGGGACATGGAAATACCTGGGCCTTTGACATGGAAGTAAATATTTCCCTAAAGGAAAAGCACAAGGTTTGCAGAGATGGCAATAACATACAGCATGCACTGCAGGGCCAAAGTCAGCAGGGACTCTTAGGCTTTAGAAAATGCAGAGTATTATGAGTGTTATTTTATTTATATATTTGTTATTTTAGCTCTATTGGCAAACGTACAACTGAGAAAAAGGTCAGTAAAATGCATCTGTCTCAGCCAAGCATAGAGTGGGGCTTCATAAACATGGTTGTTCTGAGAGATGTGAGCTCATTTAAGTACTCAGAGTGGGAGTATGTTAAAGCATAAAAGTTACTGAAAGAGAGCCTTAATTGGCTGTTCTTGAAGCTCCTTCTGCATGACTGAGGCAGTAATTTGTTATTTATGGCAAGGCTGTTTGTATCAATTACTTTGAAATTTGAAGTCTGGAGACAGACCCAGAGCTGCTGTAGAACACTGGTGCAAGGGGTGAGGCACCTGACAGCACTGAGCATTAAGCCTGCTCACTTCTCAATTTCGTGGGGACCAAGGCTTGCAAAAGGTACTCCACCCCATACAACTGGATGAAAAACATGATCTGTGGATGGTTTTCTTTCAAGAGAGTGGGGTGGCTGGTGCCTTCTGACTCATCATGTTCCTTGCTCCATCCTGTCCAGCTTCTGCCACTTTGCAAGAAGGCAAAGTTGTGTGAATCGCTTAGCACTGCTTTGTCATACTGAGTAGGGGAACTTGACAAACAAAATCTTTGTCAATTTGTTAAAAATAAACAAACAACCTCTTAGAAGAGTTTGAACTTAATTATGTTAATATTAAACATAATTATGGCACGCTAATTATGTTTTCTACATTTGTGAGGAGGCTTGTTCTGTGCTCTCCAGACATCTGTACCATATAGTGACAGGTGGTAAAGTGCAACATTTCCAAGTGCCATTTTCCCATTCCATATATGGCTGCTCTTTCATTCCAACTGCAGAGCCTCATTCAGCTTAGTCAAATTGAGTCCTTATTTGAGAGATTCTGCGCTGAAAGGCAAATGCATCTATCTTTATAAGACTGTTTGTTTCCATAATTAGACACTGAATCAACAGTGTATTGAAGATGACACATTTGCTTATTCCCTGTCTTCTCCCTATGGTGGCATAAAGCAGTGAAGCACAATAATTAATGAAAAAGACTGTTTATTATTCAGGGAACATATCTTGAAGAGGAAAAAAAAAGAACATGGGTTAAAATGAAGACCATCAGTGCCATAGCAAAGTTTATGAATAGTTCTGGGGGGAGAGTCCCATCAATCAGGCAGCTTGGGCTGGGTGCTCTAAAACTGTCAAATACAATTGAACTCAGATTTCTCATGTAAAACTCAGGAAGACATAGAATGCATGGGGGAAAAACTGACTCAACTCTTTTGCTAGGGCATCTCTAAAGTGTTTTCCAAAATTGTGACTTTCTAAACTTCATTAACATGTCTTCTCTGTCACGTGGCTGAGTGAAAACGATCCATTTCTTCCACAGCCATATCTTTTGTTCTGGCAAAATCTGCCCAGTAGGTCTTGTAAGACAAAGGCTGCACATAATGCTCTGCTCAGCACTCTTCCTTTGCAGAGCAAAGCTGATCTGTTTTAAATAACAAAGGCCAGAGAGTGCCTGACTGCAAAATACTGCTCTCTGTCTCCTGTGAACATGCCACTGAGTCAGTCACTGCTTGTGGACCAGTGTTGAAGATTAGGTAAAAAGCAGCAGTTTCCTCAACTACGTGAGGTGATTCTGAAGCCCAAGGGATGGTTCCTCCACACTGACTGACCACTGGTAAGCCTCCAAAGTTCCCCTTAGATGCTCTCAGGCCACTATTTCATTTGCAAAGAGCTACAGTGTACCCAGAAAATCAGAAGCCTGCACTGCCTAGCAAATGTCACAGCTCTAACATGCAGCTGAAGTCATGCTGGTGGCAGGCCAAGGTTTGGGTTCTGTTCCATTTCCATCTCTTTCCATTCTACACCTAGCTATGAAATAGATTTTGTGTTTACTCAAGCTTTTAAAGTCAGCCCCCATTAGGAAAAGTATAAGGCAGGAGTAAGAATAGCCCGCTTTCTGAAATTGAGTGACTGAGAGAGCAATGACTCTGTCAAGGCTACTGATTTTGGAGTCCTTGTTTAGAGCCTGCTTTCCTTTCACACGTTTTATCCTCAGTGGTGATGCTGCATTGTTGTGGCAAATGAAGCTTCCTGGTATTGCAAAGCTGGGAGCAGCCACTTACCAAGAACAAAGCTTTGATCTTCGTGTTTTGATATTCACCCTCCGCAGTGCTGCGTTTTGGGAACAGAGAATGGGCTTGTGCTATTTTTAGGTGCATAGAATTACAGTAACGTAAATGTCTTCTTTTCAATTTAACGTGCTGTAAGTTAGTGGTTGGTCTGATAGTTCTGTGCTTGCTACAAATCTCTGGGTGTTAGGCGGTGAGCAATAAGAACATGTGGTTGGGCGCAAGCATGATAGAAATTAATGTGTTTCTTTTTTTTTTACTTTATAAAGGAGAAAAAGTGTCTTTATCAATAAGCAGCAAATCCAATACAAAATAGAATAGTGCTCTATGCTATGTAACTAGCTCATATGGTTTATTCCAGGTGATGCAGTCACAGACAAACAAGTTGAATAGATATTGGCAATGTAATGTTGAAAATTCTGGAAATATATCCAATCAATTCCTAAAATATTGTTGCAGTTTAAATGCTGTGATGGACATGATCAGCATGCTATTTCCTTTCAATTCTTGTTTTTATGAAAACCTGTAAGTATCAAGACTTCTCTGTGGTATTCTCTGGTTTCATGCAGAGTTCATTGACCCAAAGGTACGTGGCATGCACAGTCCTGCCAGGCCTGTGGCACCAGCTGCATCACACCTGGTGGCTGTCCAAGAATCTTTACAAACAGGGATGAACTGAAGGAGTCTTTGTATTTGACAAGCTTTGTTCCTCTTTGTCAGCTCAAGAGAGGACACACCCACCTCCTTTCCAAAGATGAGCATTTAATGTGGCTCATAAAGTGTGCTTGCTTTTAATTTTCTGTGCCATTAACCATCGTAGCATGCCTGTTGTCCAGGTCTGTTTGAGGTGACCAGCTCCCAGAGTGGAAGGCTGATGGTTTGAGAAGCTGCCTGGGCTTGATGCAGGACACTGCAAAATGCACATGAGAATATGCCTTAGAGGGTTGTCCAAACACTTCCTGAACTCAGACAGGTTTGGTGCTCTAACCACTTCCCTGGGGAACCTGTTCCTCAGGAGAAGTTAGGTGGCTTGCTCAAGTTTTCACAGAAAGGACTAGTCAGCCCCAAGCTTTGATGCAGATTTGATAATGCCCAGTTTAGCATTATAGCCACAGGAGCATTATTCTGCATCACAGCAAAGGCATTCCTGGATTTGTGGAGAGATTCAGAGTAAAGGGAATTTATTGTCCCAAAGGGAATTCAGAGTGATACCATAATGTAAATAGAACATAGGAGTGCTAATAAAGAATAAGGTGAACAGTGCTTTCAGTTAATAATAATAGTGAACACAGTATTTCCACACCATATATTGTATTTTCTCATGCAATGGTCTTTAAACCAGAGTTGTAATAGCTGTTGATTTAAAAGTTGTTATATTTTAATTAGGAATGATTCTCCTCTAGAGCTTTTACTGGTCTTTGTTCTCAGAGCAAAAGCTGTGGAACCTTTTAGTCGAGACAGAAACCAGTTGTCAAAGTTGAGAAAAAAAAAAGGGAAAGAGGAAAAATAATTGATTTTATTTTTCTCTTTTTTTCCTGAAATATTGGTAGAGAAGATTCATAGACAATACTTGGGCATTTTTTTTCTGGAAATTCAAGACGGGTGCCTTGTTTATTGTTACAGTAATGTAATATACTCTTACGTAGCTACGGCACTTTGTTTTGTGGCATGTTATTGTTAAACAGTGCCAGGATTCTGATGGCAGTCATGTAGGCTAAATAGTTACATCTGAATTTTTTTTTATTGCTGTATAATTAACGGTGCTTCTCCTTTTTGCTTGCCTCCTTTTAGCCAGACTATTTAAGGATTCTGAGTAGCTATGTGAAAGGCTACTCCTGTGTTGCTGGAAGAACAGATTTTTACATCTTGTCAGGCTGACACTCCGTGCTAACACGTAATTCTTTCCCTTCTGCAGAGGAGCTGAAGGAGAAGCTGCAGCAGTACGTTGATGATGTGAATGCCCACAGGCCTGGTTTCATCAAGGTTGTCCGGCACAGCAAGCAGGAGGGGCTGATCCGCGCGCGGGTCAGCGGCTGGAGAGCAGCCACCGCTCCGGTCGTCGCGCTCTTCGATGCCCACGTGGAATTCAACGTGGGATGGTATGTGCCTCCTTCCGTTTCTCTGGCCCAGGAAACCTTTCCCAAGCACTGGTGTTAATTACTGACTGGCCTTCCTCCTGTGTTTGGAGGGTGAGTTAGAATTCTGAGCTTTTTAATGAAGATTCAGGCGTCATCATGGGCACGAGCAGGAAAGATGTTTGTGCTGTGTGATATGATCAAGATCCATTTTTATGGTTTGAGTTATCTGCTGATCTAATTACAGTGTATTTAAATCATGTTGGAAAACTGCACATTGAAAACCTCCTCCAATAATGTAGCCCTTTGTCCACGAGGACAAATGTATTTTCTTTTCATTAAACATGTTATGGTTTTTTTATGTTCGGCAGTGTAAACAAAGAGGTGTTATTTTGGCCACTCCACAAAAGCAAACATAAGTAAAATAATGTATTTTAACTTGTTCAGTCTGGATTTAATATCCCCTTTGCTTCTTAAGTAAAAATGATGGTAAAAAGGCAGGAGGTTCTGTCCCTAGGATAGGTCTATTATTAACTGTGATCTTGATGTCCTTGATCGTGTTGAGAGCCTGAAGTTATCGTTACTTGGTAGCAAGGGTATAAATGCTCTATGATATGCAGATACTCATTTCTCCCATCCACCAGCTCAAATCAAGGTTAACAATAGGGCATCCTAGAGAAAATGTTGCAGTGTGTTATTTTGGGGCAAATCCTGCACTGTCAGAACTCCATTTCAAAGCAGAGAGGGCTGTGAATGGGTAACAGCTTTAGCTTTTGCTCTTTCTGAAAAATACAGCATAAGCTGCTGCTTATTTGGTGTGTGGACTAAATAATTTTTAAAGGTGCCTTCCAACCCAAACTATTCTATGATTTCCATCAGTGCAGTGCTTGTATTGATGTAGTCTTAACATTGTATTTCTTTTTTTTTTTTTTTAAGGGCTGAACCAGTGCTCACCAGGATAAAAGAAAACAGAAAAAGAGTAATTTCTCCATCATTTGATAACATTAAGTATGACAATTTTGAAATAGAGGAGTATCCCCTGTCAGCACAGGGGTTTGACTGGGAGCTGTGGTGCCGGTATCTGAACCCTCCTAAGTCCTGGTGGAAACTGGAGAACACAACTGCTCCAATAAGGTAACAGTGGCCTAAATTAGGGTGTCACTTGCAATGCTCTCCTACGTGTGGTAGGGGCCCATAAATTTTACTGACTGTAAAGTTCAAATACTTAAATGTCCTTGAGTTGTCCTCTTCAGCTTTGTCCTTAATGCCTACACAGTCATCAAGAAAATTCTTGTTTTCAGTAGATCTTTTTAAAGGTTTTTAAGGGAAACTGCTTTTTTCAGTAGATCTTTTTAAAGGAAACTTTTTTTCAGTAGATCTTTTAAATAGGTTTCCTGCCAAAGTGGAATGATAGGCAGGGCTGCTCAGCAGCACTGCTTTCTCCNTTGCTTCTTAAGTAAAAATGATGGTAAAAAGGCAGGAGGTTCTGTCCCTAGGATAGGTCTATTATTAACTGTGATCTTGATGTCCTTGATCGTGTTGAGAGCCTGAAGTTATCGTTACTTGGTAGCAAGGGTATAAATGCTCTATGATATGCAGATACTCATTTCTCCCATCCACCAGCTCAAATCAAGGTTAACAATAGGGCATCCTAGAGAAAATGTTGCAGTGTGTTATTTTGGGGCAAATCCTGCACTGTCAGAACTCCATTTCAAAGCAGAGAGGGCTGTGAATGGGTAACAGCTTTAGCTTTTGCTCTTTCTGAAAAATACAGCATAAGCTGCTGCTTATTTGGTGTGTGGACTAAATAATTTTTAAAGGTGCCTTCCAACCCAAACTATTCTATGATTTCCATCAGTGCAGTGCTTGTATTGATGTAGTCTTAACATTGTATTTCTTTTTTTTTTTTTTTAAGGGCTGAACCAGTGCTCACCAGGATAAAAGAAAACAGAAAAAGAGTAATTTCTCCATCATTTGATAACATTAAGTATGACAATTTTGAAATAGAGGAGTATCCCCTGTCAGCACAGGGGTTTGACTGGGAGCTGTGGTGCCGGTATCTGAACCCTCCTAAGTCCTGGTGGAAACTGGAGAACACAACTGCTCCAATAAGGTAACAGTGGCCTAAATTAGGGTGTCACTTGCAATGCTCTCCTACGTGTGGTAGGGGCCCATAAATTTTACTGACTGTAAAGTTCAAATACTTAAATGTCCTTGAGTTGTCCTCTTCAGCTTTGTCCTTAATGCCTACACAGTCATCAAGAAAATTCTTGTTTTCAGTAGATCTTTTTAAAGGTTTTTAAGGGAAACTGCTTTTTTCAGTAGATCTTTTTAAAGGAAACTTTTTTTCAGTAGATCTTTTAAATAGGTTTCCTGCCAAAGTGGAATGATAGGCAGGGCTGCTCAGCAGCACTGCTTTCTCCAAATGTCTTGCCTGCTAATTTGGTGCTAACAGACCAGAAATGGAATTTTCTTTGCAGTTACATTATAGAAACAGAGCTGATCTGACAGCTGTATTCTTTATAATGTCACATAGGTTTACAGTGGTGCTGTGTCCTAGGAGTTAATGGTTGGTCACTGACACTGTGAGCAAAGGCTGTATCGGGTCCTTGCTTTGGGACAGTCTGGTCTGTGCTTTATTACCATGTCCAGAGTGTTGTTAGGCTGATCTAGAACAATACCTTTGTGTCAGGGGGGAGGAGTGGTTGCCTCTGAACCCACTCAGCAGCTCTGCTGGGATTACAGGCCTTTCCTGTAGATACACATTCATTCCAGGGAGGCCACTGGAACCTGTGCTCCTGCTCCCTGCAGAAAGAAAGTGTGAACACTGTTTTCACCAGCTGAAAAGCAGAATCTCCAATAGCACTGGCAGCTATTTTTCATCCAGTAGCTCTTGTCTTTACAGGCAGGCACTTTTCCCAGGTTCTGTCAGCTTAACACACTCTGAACTGCACTGACCTACGAACAGGACCTAGAATTCAAAAGTAAGAGATAAAAATTATCAGGTTTTCCACAGACAAATCTAAAAAGGGATGGTAATTTCCACATCATTAGAAACAGTTATTGCTGTTAATGAACTCTGTTAAGGCTGTAAAAACGTTCCTGTGAAGACAGGCTGAGAGTTGGGGCTGTTCAGCCTGGAGAAGAAAAGGCTCCAGGGAGATTCATAGCATCTTCCAGTACCTAAAGGGAGGTTCCAAGAAAGCTGGCAAGGGACAGAAGCAGGTGGTGATAGGACAAGAGGCAGTGGCTTTAAACTGGCAGAGGGCAGGGTTGGATTAGATATTAGGATGAAATTCTTTACTGTGAGGGTGGTGAGGCCCTAGCACAGGTTGCCCAGGGAAGTTGTGGATGCCCCATCCATGGAAGTGTTCAAGGCTAGGCTGGATGGGGCTCTGAGCACCCTGATCTGTTTGAAGATGTACCTGCCCATGGCTAGGGTTTGGAATGAGATGATCTTTGAAGTCCCATCCAGCCCAAGCCATTCTATGATCCTGTGATGAATTATATAGATTAATTATTGTGATTTTTAAAATTAAAAGTGTTTAAACATAGAAGAAAGAGAAAATGTACTCTTCCACTTTACCCCAAAACTCTGTGCTATATGAGGACTGGGAAGTGAGTGTGCTTTATGAATACTGAATTTCAGATTTGTTCCCTCGCCCTTTCCCTGGCACATTTTTTTAATTCAGTGCAATATGCTGCTTGTGTGTGTTGGATAATTAAAGCAAACACACCAACAAACAAAGCCATGTGTATTGATGGATGGTTTCTATCTTGCCTCCATTATGCTTTTAGAATTGCAGCAAAGGGAAGCAATTCTGAAAAATACTCTGAGAAATACTTAAAAACAACAACAAAAGCAAAAGTACCTTATCATAAAAGAAGCATAACTTTTGTATTGACGTTAAATGCTATTTTCTTCATTAATAAATTCATCAGAAACAGTCTTTCATTGTTATAAAGCAGATACTATAGCACTTAGATGCATTAATACATAGATTTCTGTAGAATTGTACACTTTGTGATTGAGACAGCCTATAATCTGTTTGAAAGCAGATGTGTACACTAGCTTCTCAATAAAAGCAGGGTGATTTCCCCTGGACTGGTAATTAATATCCTGTCATTGCCAATGTGCCTGATACCAACATAATAATTAGAAAAGACATTTTTATTTCTTGCAATTGTGGATTATAAGGTAGGAGAAAAATGAAAAGGCTAAATGGCTCTGTATCCTTCTCCACTGCATCTCATAAGGGTAAAATTGTACCCTCTGTGGCTGAACTCTTACCTTATTAAAATTGGTTCTGTATAGTAAAAATTGGTTGGTTCAGACCATGGCATAAGTAGAACTTATTCATCCAGTAAAGATATGTGAGATATTTAAATTTGGCTCAGGACAATGGACTAATGTTACACCAGGCTGGTAAAGGAAGACTTTTCTTGACTCTCTATTAAAAAACCTTATTTGGATGGTCCTATTCAAGAAATAATCTCTTTTTTATATACGCTTACAGATACAAGACTTTTAGCTCTAGCTGAACCTGGCTTCTGGCTAAACACACAGAACTGTGCACCAGTGGGTATCATTTGCAATTGTCACAGACAAGAGACTTGAGGACTTAGCAAGGACAGAGACTACACTGGCTGGTGCCTCAGAAACAAAGCTGGGGCTCCTGGATCTCACACTGGTAGCACTGAAACCCCACCTGCTCTGGTGAATGTTTGTGTCCAATAATTTGATTCTGGTTTCCTTCAGTGGTGTTCATTTCACTTTAGAATTAAGAATAATAGAAGGCAAGGCTAAATAAGACTCTTTGAGAAATACTTTCTTAATCTGTTTTGCTGCACCATTTTACCCAGCAATGATAAATACAATCTGTGTCTGAATAATAAAATTCTTCATAACTTGTCTACTAATTTTGGTTGCTGCTGTTTTTTTCTTCCAGAAGTCCTGCATTGATTGGATGCTTCATAGTAGATAGAGAATACTTCCAAGAGATAGGATTACTGGATGAAGGCATGGAAGTATATGGAGGAGAGAACGTGGAGCTCGGAATTAGGGTAAGGAAAATATTTAGCCAATACTGGTGGCTTACATTTAAAGTACAGTTTGCTTCTTATTGCAGGGGGGAAGGCAGTCCAAAACGTGCATGATGGCATAAAAAGGAGATCCACAGCTCTGCAGACATGTACATTTATTTGAGAAGAGAGGGTGGGAAAAAGAGCAAAAGCTTGCTTTGCAGAACTTAATCTGGGACAAGAATAGAAGTGCAGGATTTAGGATTGTTCTTTCATTCAGGTAACAGTGATAGAATTTTGCAGAGTTGATACCTAAAACTCCCTGCTTATCTGTGATCCCAGACTCAGTAAGGAGGATAGTGTCTCACAGGTGTGATGGGAAAAAACTTTCTAGATTACTTGGTTTATTTAAATTAGGAAAATCACTGTGGAGCAAAGTAGAATATAGAGGTGTTTATCCTGCCTTCCAGGGGCAAGGGAATTAAGATATTCATAGAGTGCATAAGTGCACATATTTTCTTTCTCCATCATATGTTCTTCACCTGCTTACTGTAATGCACTATTGTGTGTGATTTGTGTATTTCTTTCTGTCTGAGCTAAATACCTTTCTATTCTCTTTGAGAATCTCTCAGGTTTTTGATAAGAGAGGAATTCTTAGATAGATAATGGTAATGAAAAATGGTGTGGTGTGTTATAAAACTAAATTCTGAACCCTGCTATGAAATGTTAGAGGAAGGTAACATTGTGTTTTGTGCCTTTTAGTTGCCAGAATAAAAGCATACTGCTCTACAATAGCAAAAAAAAGGAACTTACTGTAAGAATATAGAATTCTCTCCTGCGACAGCAAGATACAACAAAAAATACTCCTTTTTGCTTCTGGTTTCTTGAAATTCTTTTTTCTTCTGCCTGTTAGAGATAAAGAGTTATTTCAGCCTGAGTGAAGCATGGACCCCCTTTCAGCTACACTAGAGCACATTTTTAAGGAAAGGGAGAGAAAAATGCAAGACTGCTTCTTTTAATAACACCATTCTTCTCTCTGTGAGGATCAGAGAGCTGCCGTCTGTTCCCAAAAAGTTATTTTGCAGCTCAGTGTTGCGATGAGTTGAAAATTAACGTCACTTTGATTTTTCTGTTCTTTTTTCAACTGACAAAAAACTCTTGTTTCCTGATGAGTGTGAGGAGTTTTCTCTCAGTTTGCATCATGAGATGTACCCTGTCTGGTCTGCAATACTTAGCCTTGCAGGAACTGATTGTTGGTATGTTGATAGACAAGAGCAGAGAGACAAAAATCTCTGCATAGTTGAAATTTCGGAGTAGGCTGGATCACTAGAGTAAGGCCTGACACTGCTCTGATTTCCTTATGGCTTTTTGTCTGTCTCCAGGGAAGCAGTGCCTGACCTACATAAAATACTTTCATCTGGAACAGATTGTAGTGTGCAAGGTAGCATAATATATGCTGCCTGATCTGACTTTATGCTGGCTTGGATCTGTGTTCCTGGCTGTATGAAACAAATTACAGAGCTGTAATAAACAGATTTTTTGGCAGTTTATTACCAGCTCTTCTCACAATCCTCAGTGTGTCCCAGATCATACAAGGATGAGACTCAATGAGGAGAGACCTCGTTGTGGTCTTCAATATCCTCAGGAGGGGAGGTGAAGGGGCAGGCACTGATCTCTTCACTCTGGAGACCAGTGACAGCACTCGAGGGAATGGCCCGAAGTTGTGTCACAGGAGCTTTAGGCTGGATACCAGGAGAAGGTTTTTCTCCCAGAGGGTGGTTGGGCACTGTAACAGCTCTGGGTTACTTGTGTCACTTTCATTTGCGAGGCTGATGATGAATCACTTCATCAAAATAGTCATTGTCCTACAAAAACTACATTATAATTGCAGTATTAGTGCAATAAATAATGCTTCCATTTTAAAATGCTACTCTCCAATCTATGACTACATACTACTCACTTTACCTCATCTTTCTTTGCCAATTTCCTTTTTTAAAGAAGTATCTAGATTTTTCTAGTATTCTACTGCATGATAAGAATTATGCAGGATAATGGACAAGCAGACACTGTCTCTCCAGACTGGCCTGCTAGGAAAATCTTATGCACAAGCTTGTAAGAGGAAACATCTACAGGAACTAGAGAGTTTATTTTTGACTGCAAAAATAGCAGCAGGTGTTAGGATCATTTGAGCTTACCTGTTTATCTTAAACATAGTAAGTAGAACATGGTCCTGTGTCCTTATATTACTGCTTTTGTTCCTGAGGCTGTAAAACTACTGTGAGCCAAACTACTGTGAGAAATTAGACCCTGACAAACTGGGGACTTTTCCCACTATCTTCACCTAGGAGTTATTTTTGTCACCTCATCATCTGCACAAATACCTAGTTATTTGTGTTATATGAGTGCAAGAAAATCCCCAACTATTGGAAACTGTATTTGAAGTGTTCGTTGTTGGTAAACCGTAACAAGCCACAGAAAACAGGACTGTGGAGGATTATTCTCTTGATTCTGAAGAATTTGTTTCTTTTGTGCTGTTGGTCTCTGATTTTGAATACTATTTTAACTTCTAAGATTTTTACCCTTGTCTGTGGCTTTGTAACAGCATTGGTAAAATATTAAACATATATTATTAAATAAATATTAATAGAGACCTTTTGCCTTGAGCTAGAAGCTGACAGATGAGTTCAAAGCACAAACCCATTTGATTCTTAGAAGAAACACTTTATTTACTCCTCTGGCAAACATTTTCTTGCAAAGTTGTTTATTTGCCCCATAAGACAAAAAAGGCAGACTGGTTGATGCAAGACTTGATAGAATCCTCTTTGAGCATTTCAATCACTTTAACTGTGATTTTTGAAAGACTGTGAAGCAGCATTGTATTTGTAAATTCACATTAGGATGAGTGATGCTTCTTTTTGGTTTATGTTCAATCATTCCCAATTTAATGGCCTTAAGTGTGCTTTTAAATGACCAGATTGCATTTGGAGGGCAAATTGGAATCACATTCTTATCCATGCGACCAAGCAGGAACTGTGTTGGTAACTGCCTTAAAGTGGAAAAAGAATGTGAGTGTAAGGCTGGTGTTTCTCAGTGTCATTTGGGCTCAGCCTCTGGGTTGTGCCTGCACAGGCAGGACTTCTGGCCATGGAAGACCCTACAAATGCTCTGCAATAAATTGGATGCAGTCCGTCGGATTCTGCTTTGCATGGTTCAAGTCTAGTAGGCTTCTTAAAGGCCTCTTCCAATTCCTACTGAAGTCAGAAGATGATTTTCTATCAAAAGCAACCCTGTAGCAATCCTTTTGTCTTTTAAAGCAGCCTATATGCTTGATAAAGTTCCCAAATATCTGTTACAAGAAGTTATTTGTGCCACATTAAGGGATGCCTTAACAAATGTTCAGTGCTTTGCCTCAGATCCCAGACTGTGTCATCATCAGAATCAAGGGAGTGCAAGCCCAGGCTTTGACTGAGTAATTCTGTCTGTCACAAAGACTTTGTGCTTGCAGACAAATTCATGTTCACAAGGATATAATGGCCCTGTTAAGTGGCTAAGAGGAAATTTTATTGGAAGGTAAAGGCTCTCTGAGGGAAAAGAATTGGGTCTTGTTCCCACAAAATGGTATCTCAGGACTTCACATCGGCTGACCCAGGAGGAAAATTGCCTTTATAGTTAGACTGAGTATGGCACGATACTTTTGTACAGTATATTATTGCAGTGAAATTAATTGCTCCATTTCTTGCCAGTCTGGTTTGTCTGAAGAACCAGTGGTTTGTCTGAAGAACCTGATGCTCTTTCTGTTGGTGGAGAACTAGAGGAATGCAGTTAATGAATGGAGAAAGAGAAATGAGTTATTTGAGCAGAAAACAGTCCCAGTGTTCTTTGGGATGTTTTCCATACATTAGAGTCCCTCTGTGGCAAAGCAAATCTGTCATGCCTCTCTCTGATCTATTGTTTTTTAAATTCCAGGAGTTACTTCCATTATTTGTTTATTTTGGGGTGGGTCTTGTTTTGTTGTTTGTTTGGGATTTTTTAATGTGTTTTTGGGTCTTACCTATCTCATTTTTTCTTTAACCTCCCATGTATTTTCAGGATGATGACTTTTCATTGCCAGCTAGTTAAATGAGTCTCTCCCATTTGGTGCACAGGAACTGATGGCTGCTTACACATTCCAGTCATTTCCAATCCACAGTGTTCTGTGTCCTGCTTCTTTCTCACCTGAGAGCTTCCTTATCATATTGCCCTTGCAATAGTGATCTTTTTGTTAATCACAAGCAAGTGAAGGTATTTACACTTGCCCCCAAATCACCATGTTTATCTGGAAACATTTTGCCCTTTTTCCTGTTTGCTTAGAAGTTTCCAGCAATTTTACCTGTCATTATTCCTAACACAAGCCATAAATTACATGAACCTGTGAATATATTGCATGTAAATAGATGTCTGATTTTATTAAGGAAAGCATTTGCACAGTTGTCCTGGGCATGGCTTGGGTGGAGATAATTTTGTTCCTAGTAGCTGGAGCAGTGCTGTGTTTTGTGTTTAGGCTGAGAATAATATTAAACCACACCAACAGTGTTCAGGCTCAAGTGTAGTTTCACAGCACATAGGCTACACTGGGTTACATTTTCTCCTTACCCTTGCCATGCTCTTGTTCTCATTCTTGCAGCAGCTCACCAGTGCTTTGGCCCTGCCAGCACAGTGGTCTGCTCCACACCTGCTGCCTCTGAATACCTCTGCTTCAGTAAATTTTCATTTATTTTTTTTTAATGCAGGGTTAATTTTAATGTTAATGAGTTTGTGATTTACCGTGCTGCCTCACAAACTGTTTTGTTAGGGAGATTGACAGGCTGGTGTGCCAAGAGGTAGAAATGCCTGGGAATGAACAAAGAAGGTGAGGGGATTTGTCACCAAGCTGCTGTGTTGTGGAACTGTTTGCATGGAGAAAGAGCAGTGAGATGTGTCATTTGTGCCTGGTGTCCCTTTCTGTCCTTGCTGCTGGGCCTCCCTTTGTGGCACTCCACTGAGCAATGTAGATCTTCCCTAAATACACCTCAGGAAAGCGAATCAAGACGTTCCCCATTCTTGCAGCTATCATCACTTGTTGTAGTCTTAAAGCCATGTTTTTAGCTTGTTTTCAGTAAGAAGGCCAATATCCTTTGCCACTAGGGAATGATTTGCTGTACAGAAAACATCCTTAGTATGTGATCACAAGTGCTGCTCAACAGTACAAGGTTGGTGATGTGCAAAGAGCTGAGAATAAAATAGAAATATCCTTAGTTGTTACTCTGAGATAACTTTTAAATACTGCTTTTTCAGATAATGATTTCTCTTTGACTTTGCATTAAAGCTTTAAAAGAGAGAGGTTTATTTTGTTTTTATCCATTTTGTGAATTAAGAGGAGACTATTTCTAGATTGAAGCCTGAAAGAAAAAAATTGTAAAGATTGGCCAGATGTTACTTCTTACAATATGTAGCCAATGCTTTTCAAAGCCCACACTTCCACCAAGACAAAAATAATTCCTTGGCAGTGCAGGTTTGGCACAAGCACTTGCCTAGCATCCTGTATAAGCACTGCACCAGCAGTGGCTTATCAGTGTGCACAGAATTATTCCTGAGGTTAATTTTCTTTTGCAAAGAACCTCACTCTGTTAACAGTCTCAACCCTAAGATGACACAAACTGCAATTCTCTATTTACAGGGTTGTAATTCCAACAGGTTAAAAAAGAAAGGCTCTATTGAGAATAAAATAAGGAATTGTCATGCCTCCAAATTCTGCCAGTCATGACATTACCAGAAATTGGCTTTTTTGGCTTGTTCTGGTTTCAGTCACTCCTACATTGGAATAATTGTTTTTCCCCCAGTTCTGCCCATGAATGCCTCAGCAGGTAACATGCAGCTACAGCATGTGTAATTATACATTACCAGTGAATCATTTCTGTGTTTTTGCTATTTCTGGGGAGAGAACATTTTATTAGCTTATCCCACAGGAAAGGAAAGTATTGCAGCAGCAGCTAGCATGAGGCATCACTATACCCTACAAGGAAGGACAAGGAGGCACTTGGTCATTTCTCACAAATGTTTTTTCATCAACTGTGCCCGTGTGGTTGCACATTACCAACTGGGAAGTAATATAGATATATTGATGTTTTATGAGAGGAAATTGTTATTTATAGTGATATGAGAAGAAGTAGAATAGTTTAAGTCAATATACATTTACAAATCTCAGGTGATATGCAAATTAATTAGTGCATTATTAGCCTCATGTTTAATGCCTTCCTGCACTTTCAAGTCATGACACAGTGTCATTGCCATGGTACCTTCTGATATTACAAGTCTTCATGGCCTAAGCTAGGAAGGTTGCATAATTGTTGTTTATCTCAATTTAATTTCAGTGTTTTTAGTATTGCAAGGATGATTTAGTAGTCTGTCATGACAACTTCTTTATAAGGGGAAGAGAAGGGGCAGGCACTGATCTCTGCTCTGTGGTGACAGTGCCAGGACCCAAGGGAGTGGCCTGAAGCTGACTCAGGGGAGGTTTAGGTGGGATATTAGGAAAAGATTCTTCACAGGGGGTTCGTTGGGAACTGGAACAGCTACCCAGGGAATGGTCACAGCACCAGCCTGAGAGAGTTCAGGAAGGGTTTGGACAATGCTCTCAGACATATGGTGTGACTCTTGGGGTGTCCTGTGCAGGGCCAGGAGCTGGACTTTGGTGATCCTTGTGGGTCCCTCCCAACTCAGCATGTTCTGTTCTATGATTGTCTCTTTAGGCAAAGTGCAGGATTAACAAAACTGATCATTCAAAGTGTAGCTGTGGTGAGGGAGAGAAAGGTGAAAACATCAAAGATGGCCAGCACAGTACATTGCTCCATGAGTGCTAAACCAGTGGTGATCCTGTTCTTCAGTCTCCTGCTTTTGTTTTTTTTTAAGACAAAAAGTGATTTCTTTTACTTCCTGTTGGTGACTTAAACTTGGCAATGCAGTGATTGATGTATGGGTTATTTACTGGGCCTGGCAATGAGACAGACACGTTTGGAGGAGAACTGAATGGAGCCATGAGGCTTCAGTGACCCTTGACAAGTGTCATCTCCAAGTGACACAGGTGGAGTATGGTTCCCGCAGTTCCAACCAGCAGCACACCATGTGTAGTTTAACATTACACTGTAAAAGTTTCACAGCTCATGAAGATACATGCAAAATTAATCCCTGCAGAACAAAAGTATTTAAAAAGTACATAATGAAGCAATTAGCTAAAAGAGTAAGGAAAGTAATGACAATTTAATTTGGGAAGAATCTTTACATGTATTAGGTTTTCAATGAGAGTGTTTTATGAAGGCACAATTAATGCAAAATGGGGCCTGTGAGGCAATTAATGATGACTTCAAAAGTTAGATTTAAGGGATAATTTACATTTTAAAAATGAAGAGCAGCTCTAGTTATGTTAAAGTCTTTTATTTTCCTTTTAAAAAGCCTTTTAGATTGTGGGGGTGTGTTTTTGTAGGTTACTTACAGTTTCACATTAAAATATCAGCTTGGTAATGAAAAAAAGCTGTTCTTACATACAAATAAATAAATTTACCTGAAAGTATGACAGGATTGTGTGACGATCAGAATTATTTAGTGAAGGTTATCTGAATTCAGTGGAGATATAACCTAAATAAAGATTAACATATTTCATCTAGTGGGTATAGTTTCTAGCTCTACAGAGACAAATACCCAATAAACGTGCACAACAATCCAAAAACTTCCAGGGTGTGATCAAAAACCCACTGATAGCAACTAGAAATGGGACCATTGATTTCAGTGATCTTTGTGTCTGACAATTCTGCAGTAACCTGTCAAGATACCAAAATAAAAATTCAGATTCGATATTCTTATGATATTGAATGAAAATAGCTTATTCATACTTCTCTGTAAAACATCAAGCTCATTACTGGTTATCAGTAAACAGTTAATGATAATGACAAAAGCTGACAAGATTCACAAGTAGTTTTTACAATTAATTGTTCCCAAAAATATATTTCTAAGATACTGGTAACTAATTAGTTTGTAATCCACAGTAGTAATTAATTTACACTGACTATGTTTTTTAACTTCAGGGCATCTTTAATGAGTACTTCTAATTTTGTAATTTACAACCTTCACAGAAGTTAGAAATTACTTCAGCTTTTTGAGAAATCACTTAATTATTAAAAGGTTTTTGTTTGCAGTCCAAATGAAATGATGGTATCAAACAAGGTCACATCAGCTCTTGGAGAAACTGCACGATTTGTGTAAACTTAATGAATGCAGTGCATGCTAATAAAGTGCTCAATGACTTGCAGGGTTTATTTTTTTATTAGATTAAGCTTCTATAACATAAAAAGAATACTCAGTGATTAAAGAATGAAGAAGTGTTACATCATTTTATAAGGAAGTATAAATTAAATATTCAAGAGAGGGATCAGCTTCAGAGTTGTGATTGTTTTGATTAAATATGCAAATTCAGACACATTTAAATGAAATTGGGGAGGATTTACGAAATAATGTTGTGGAAGAGATTTTCCAGATGTGATGGAATTTGCTTTAAATAACTTGTAACCAGACTGGTTTGGGTGTTTGTAAGGAAGCGTGAGTGACACAAGGTTCTGTGGGATGCCTGGTGGGAGAGAGTGAGGGGTGTCAGGGTTTCAGGACTTGGCAGGTTGCTCTAAGGAGCCACTTGGTGGCTTCCTGCCCCTGTGGCTGCCTGACGTGTGCTGTCCCCCTGGACTGGGCACTGCTCGGGTCCTGTCCCCCTCCAGCAGAGGGGGAGTTACAGCTGAGCTGTTGTGCCACCACTGGTGTCCTCCCCGTGGTTCTGCGTTGCTCTCCTGGCTTTCCCCGTGTGGCAAGCCTGTTTTGTCTTTGCTCTGTGGTGCTACTTTAACCGTGGTGAGCATGAATTCTCACAGATTTAGGGCCACAATTACAATGATGTGCAAATAAACCTTCAGTAAATTAACAGTATGAAGTGCTTAGAGCTTGGACAAGTTGTCCACTTAACCCATAACAACTGAAGATTTGAAAGGGAGTTTTTCCTCCTTTTTTTCCCCTCTCAAGAGGTTCTCTGTATTGATGTAATGTTCCTGTCATCTCTCCTCTGCTTTGCCTGGTTCAGGTCATGGGGTATGCTGATTTTAGTCTTTCAGCTCTGCAAGTGTTCGCCTTGGCACTGCTAATGTCCTTTTGGACCTTGAATTTTTTTATGGAATTTTACAACCTTTTGCTAGTGATGAAGGAACAAGGAACCCTTTCAAGAAGAGGAATCCCTCTAAACCCTTCTTGGGGCTGTACCAAATGTATGAACCTCCTCAGGAAATTCAAGAATAAAGAACCCTTTCTCAGGCTGTCTTGGAAGGGAGCATTGAAAACACACTGAAGTGTGCTCAGAGCTCTTTGGAAGGGAAACTCCAATTGCTGTGTTCTTTTCCTGAAAGACTGTTTTTGCAAAGTAAACCAGCAGGACCAGAACTTCAAGAAATTCCTCCGGTGCAAAGCAAACCTTTTTGCCTTGCTGAGACTCCAGCAATCATGGAAAATACTCCCAAAGATACACAAATCCTCACGCTTCAGAAAGGCAAAGGTTGAGGCCTGTTGGTACAGTTTTGCCATTGATGTTTTTACAGCATGACAGGTGAATTACTATTTATTGTGTCCCAGTGATGAAAGCATGTGGTATTTTTTGCAACTGCGTATGCGTATTTCGAGATTTGGCAGGAAATTGAGATTATTGCTGGTAATTTCCACCACTTGCCTGCCATAGGTATGTTATCTTCATGGGCAACAGGAGAAGTTGCTGAATTTCCTTTTAACTATGGTTTAAGAAACTAATCAAGTTTTTTCCTTGCAATTTGTACAAGCAGGTCAGTCATTAAGTATTACTGATTGCAGCCACAGTATGCTCAGAGATGTAACATCTTACTTCAAATCACTCCATGTGGTTGAAAAAAGTCTTTGAAGCTCTTTTATCTTCAGACTTGTTGCTAAAGCCATGGGTGATAATTTGAAAAAGCTTCACTGATTTTTAACTTTTGCATGTATTTATAGCCATCACATAAAAGAGCAGTGCTGGAAAACTAAAAGGACGCTATTCAGTGTGGATAAAGCCTGAATAAAGGTTGCTAATGACAGCAAAAAATAGCTGCAAAATCCACAGGGGAAATGTGTGAAGCTGCAAGGAACTAACCCCTCAATTGCTGTTCCTTCTTGTCCACAGGAATTTATTAGATGAAGAACAGGCCACTCTAAAAGGCTTCTCAACTTCCCTCTGAGTAGAGTCTTTGAGAAAATATATTTCTTAGTATTAATATATTAATTTTTTAAAACCCTAAAAAATGTATCTGACTGAAAGGTATTTGTTCAGAGTTATTAAAGAGTCTTTCCTGTGCACTTCTGCTGTGAGATTTATACCATCTCAAGGTTTTTCTCCTGATAAACCATACAGCTATCCACAATAACTTCAACACAATGGTTAAAGCACCAGGGATTAATGTACATGAGTGAAAGAGATGGGGGGAGGTAGGAGGGGTCAGATTCAAGTGGACAGTTGGTCTAGAAGGGAAAGAAACTGCAAAAAATTCCCTTATTTGAAATATAATCAGGGAAGAATTTGAAAAAAACTCCCTGATGCTTTTTGTTTTCCTCTGCTTCCACTCTGCAAGGTTTCATAGCCATTTCTGAGGTTATGCTCCTTCTTGAGTGCTGTTCCTAATTTTTGTGGATTTTAAGAGATTTTTGTTTGGAAATAATATAGTTTTGAAACTGTTTAATGCAATTTAGCAGTTTTGTATTGATAGCTAATTAAGTGAGAGAAATTAATTAGTCTTTGAAAATAGAACAAAGACTGACAGTGTCTGAGAGAAAGGAGTGGCCACCAGATTTGATTAATGGGTGTTTATTCAGGTAGTGGGTAATTGTTATTTGCAAACTCTGTTAAAGACTTGGTCATCTCAGGATGTTTTTTGAAAGTCATTATGAAGTCAAATCAGAGTTTCCTGATAACTGAATCAATGCTGAAATTGTAGCTGACTCTGTTCTTCTGAATTTCGGTTCCTAGAAATTTGCTCTGAAATTCAGCTTATTATAGGCTGTGAATTCTTTTACTCAACTTGTTGTCTAGATAGCATTCAGACCTAGCTCTGAAAATCCCACAAAAGGTTTGGTGTTCACTTGCTGGCCTTGGCTTGAGGCCATCCCTGGTTGGAATGAGCAGAGGCTGGGCAATCAGAGTACACAGTGCATGTGGTGTGTGAATTGCCCCGTCCTGGGCTAAGTTATGGCCATCTCTACATCTTCCTTGTCTTTTATGATCCTAATTTAGGCAGTTTACAGTGAGTAACTCTGAAACAATTCATAGCTGGATGTCCATGCTGTACTGAGAAATGACTTGGACTGAAAGAAGGCATTATGTGAGCACAGCCTGGTGGTACTGCACATTTACTCTTTATTAGGAGATGTAGTTGGACCATTTATAATTAAATGTTTGATGAACTATTATTTTTGTTGGATTGTTAAACTGGATTGCCCACTTAATATGATATTTAGAAAAACAGGACAGAAATGTCGTTTCCAGATTATTTATTCTTGTGCCAGATCAATCATGTATTTATTATAAAATATGTATTATCGTCTCAGTTTTGCCCTGATTTTGATAATGGTTATGTTTATTTACTTTTATGGTCTTCCAAGTTCTAGACACAGAGATATGCTGAAGCCTTTTCAGCTCCCTCCTTGACTGTCCAGCAGGTTCATGGGTTAGGTCCTTTTCCACAGAGCTCTGCAAACCAGGGCTCTGTCTCTTCTCCCAGCATATGCTGAATGCAATTAGGCACCAGTTCAGAAAAAGCTTTGCAAACATTCTGAATGCATGCCACATTTTCTGGTCTCAGGAGCTGCCAAATGCCTAAATGCTGTATTCAAGCCAGATGTCTAAATATATAAAATGAATGACTGAACAAAGTGCCTCCTTAGTAGAGCATATGCCTATAGGGTGGACAGATCTGAGGGGTCTGAGATCAGCTCTGGAACAGGATGTTCTGCCAGCCCACATCCCTGGCCACCAGGAGGGAGACCAGAATATGATCTCCTGGATGAGTGTGCAAGGAAGGAGCACCCTCGCTCTCATTTTTTGCTCTCTTAGTATGAGGTACCAAGCCTCAGGAGTCTCTGCTGGCAGTATCATAAGGCAAACTCTGTCACTTCTCAGTGAGTACACCTGCCTCTGGGACACCCAGGTACTTGTTCAGCAGGATCAAACAGTTTGGGTACATCTGGGCTTTCACCTGAGCAGCATCCACTCAACCATTATGAATGGGCTGCCTCGATCTTGTTAGGAAGCTTACATAATGCAAGATATACAAAAAAAGAGCTGCTATGTAAATTCATGTACTGCCCTGACTCTTCGGTCTGCCAAGGTGTTTTTCTCTTTTGTTGAAAGCAGAAAGAGAAAATCAGAAATGAAAGCAATAATTATGATTACTATTGTGTACTTTAGCTCAGTTGTGGTAGTGGGCAAAAGTGAAATCTATTTGAGCAGGTAGAGTAACCTACATTAAAAATTTATTATAAGAGTGGTTTCTGATGAAATTGTTCACACAACATTTTCATTAGGCAGTCTTGGTCTTCATTGCTCCTTCTCAAAAGGAATAGACCTGGTCCTTTCTCAGCCATGTTTAAAGCACAGCATAAGATGCGTTTGTGGAATATAAATCTTCTAGAACCTGAAACTTCAGTGGTCTTAAAAAGTTGGTTGGCTTAGCTGCCTAGTTTGAAATTCTGGGTAGTGCATGTATGGACTATGCAGAACCTTAGAGAAAAGTCTTGCAAGGCTTAAAATTGTAACCAGGCATTACTGTTTTAAATGTCCTATAAATAATTTTGTGAGAACAACTGAATTGATCCAGGTAGATTGTGATGAGAGGATCCTGGTAATGTAGAAACTCTGTAGTAAGGTTAAGTAGCAATAATAATTCATGGTAGGGCAAGGTAATAACTCTCCACTCACAACCTCTGTATAGTCTAACAAGTCTTGAGTAGTTATTCTCCTTCGTAACCAAAAGAAAACAATTGCAGTGTGTTTGCTGGAGGCCAGCAGTGGTGTAGGCAGCTGCCACTAGCAGAATGTCCTTGTGTTTTTCCCTGGTAGGTGTGGCAGTGTGGGGGAAGCGTCGAGGTTCTGCCTTGCTCCAGGATTGCCCACATTGAAAGAGCACATAAACCCTACACGGAGGATCTGACGGCCCACGTCCGGAGGAACGCGCTCAGGGTGGCTGAGGTCTGGATGGATGAGTTTAAGAGCCACGTCTATATGGCCTGGAACATACCCCAGGAGGTGAGTCACAGAGACCAGTGCTTGCAGGCTTTGGTTTTCAATCCTTTTGGGTTTGGTTCCTACCCTGAATTTTGATGTTTCTGCTAGGATTTTATTTGTGTGTATTTATATCTCACATACAGGCATATGACTTATGCCTATACATACACAATTGCAAATAAACATATATACACAGTTGTGTCTTATTCTAGAATAATTTTTTTTTTTGTCTTTAAGTTCCTTAAAAATTAATTTCTTGTCAAGTTTATCATCTTCAGTGATGACTCTTTATGGATATTTTAAACTAGTAGCTGCAGAAATGTGGGGAAAAAACCCCATAAAATCTACATTGCACATCTTATTTTGAATTTGAGTCTCCTATTGACTATCACAGACAGCTATAATTCCACCAGATTTGTGAGGAGAGATCTGCCAGGGGGTGTTGACATCTGTTGGTGCAAGTGTGTGGTGTCTGATAAGTATTTCACATCAAGAGTGGGGGTGGCTGGTGGGTGTCATGACATATTGCAGAATCCTGCTGCAACTCCCTACTGGCCTGCTTGTCCTGATTCCTTTTCCATGGATGAGCACTGCTTAGTCCATTGTATTGAAGAGATAATGTCAGATGGCCAACCTTAGGGTTCAGTTTGATTTTAGCTGTTCTTCATTTCTGTAGTCAATGGTATTTAATCTGTGTGCAGCTATGAGCTAAAGGGCTCAGAGCAAGGGGACTGTCCTTACTCAGAATCTCTGTGAATAACTGTTCCCACCTGGAAGCTGGAAAGCATGGTTTGGAGTTTAACTCAGAGTACAGCACTCATCATTACAGCAAAAGCAAACAGTCGAGACTTAAATTAAAGGGTAGATTCGTTTTTTTTAAATTAAATCTCTCTGATTTGACAACTTTTCAGAGAGTCTGGTTTTGCAGCAATTTCTGTGTCAAGAAATAAAATGCTGTACTTCTCCTTTAGTTTAATTAGAAGAAAATATTACAGACAAAAACCCCAGCTAAATACATGAATGCTGATATTGGTTCAGCTGTTCTCAATAGCTTCTTGGATGTCTTTTGATTAAAAGTAGATCATTTTGGCAAAGTGGGGAAGTCATTGTCCTATTTTTAGATTGCAGTGTTAGCCACATAATTTGCTACGACTATGAAAAAAAATCCTCTATAACCTGGTATGGGAAAGGACTTTTCTGGAAGTCCCATGTTCATGGAATCCAAGCTGCCCTCTAAGTGTCCCCATTTTGAGTAGTTGCACAGCAGTCCATACAAGAATAAAGACATTTCTGCGCTGGATAGTGTTACTTACTTTATGGTAAAGCAATTCCAAATGATTTTTTTTTGTGATTAGCCTGGTAGATTTAAATTTCAGTTTCTATTTCATATTGTTAATTATTTTCTTGAAGATTGGTTGATCTTCTTTGATTGATCCGAGTTTTAGTTTTTTGACTTGCAAACACAACCTTAACACAAAACTTAGAAATTCCTTTTTCTAACCAGGATGTACAGTACTATACACAGATTTGCATCGTGTTCATCCAGATGGGATGCTGTTGGTGCCTGATCTTGTGGAAATTTCAAATCTGAATGAAATTTGAAATCAAATTCATAAAGAAGGCAAAGATAAATTGCAACTGGACAACTACAGGAGTAATTCTCAATCTAGAAGCTAATGAATACAGGAAATGGACTGTGTAGGTAATAGAAATGTATTTAGTTATAATAGTCAGGACTTTCCATGAAATATTTCAACATGTTAAACACTGGACCTGATTTTTACCATGGAAGAATTCCCAGATCTCTGAGAAGTCAGATGTTTCCAAAGGTTTTAGTCTTTGGGAGCTAATAATAATAATAAAAAGGAGTGAGACTCATTTGGCAGTGTGCTGTGACTGCCCTCTCAGGATCTCTGTAGGCTTCTCTGTGAAGTACCAAGGGCTTCAGATGGAGACCTCCACTGCCATGGTGATTTCAGCATCATTAACACTTGCATAAATAGATTCAGAAAAGCACTTGAAACCCAAAGAAAAGATTCTTCAAGTCCCAGAATCAAGAACTGTGCTTTCCATGTGTTCTGTCTGTGCTTCTGGTTTTGTTTGTTTGTTGGGTTGTTTTTTGGGGGTTTTTTTCCCATCACATTCTCAGCTTTTGGGAACACAGTCACTTATTGGTGGTGATAAAACCAGTGCGCTACATGTGAGCGATTTTTCTTCTCCAGCTGCATGAAGGGATGTGATTACTGAGGCCCTTGATGCTCTTTCTTACACTGTGAACTGTGAGGGAACAGGCACTGGTGCCTTCAGGGTTGCATGAGAAAGGATTTGGGAGGCAGTAGACCAATTTAGCATTTGATCCTGGGAAGCCTTGTTAATGCTGGAAGTGGAATGCCTGTGTGCTGGCAGCCTCCTTTTCCTGCACACAAGGGGCAGATACACTGGCAGGTGCAGCCTGAGTGGTGCCCGAGCAGGATTTGTTCACGAGATCCATTGATTGTCTTTCAGCACCCTACAGCCTCTTCATTTAGTCACTTGCTGCAAAATTCAGAAAAAAATTGCCACTTAAGGAGTAGTTCCACATAAAGTTTTATGAATGATGTAGGGCTTGAGAAGGGGAGTCAACATTTTAAAGATTGTTGAGTTATGCCTGATCTGTGTATGCCAGATCTCAGTTTCCTACTTTTTAGCATACTTTGCCAATGTGGAAGTCAATTTTGCCTTAGTTAGAGAATGCTGCCATAATAAAATATACTTGTTCCAGATGAGCATTAATTCAGTGTTTAGGGATGCAGTGATTGCTTCAGCAGCTCAGAAATCCAGATACTCGTATAGATACCTTTTTGTTGTGTAACTAAGAAAATTCAGTGCCTTCTGTGTTATTTTTAAATACTGTCTCAAAAATCTTTGGGGTGCTTATGGCCCAATAAAGGCTGTTGTTTAAGGAGATAGACTATAAGATTTCCCTATGAAAATGTATTTATCCTGCATTTCGCTCTGAGGCAGAAGTCATAGAGCACAGTGTGGAGCAAAATGGCTCATTTTACTTCCTGTCAAGAGCAGCCACAAATTTGCACTTAGATCCCTCTCTAAAAATTTCTGCTGTGTGATTTTGATGTGATAAATTATTGATTTTTATATATAGGGCCTTTATGAAAGTCATGCTTTGTGATCTGCTCTTATGCTAAGTAGAAACTAGGTGTCCTGGTTTGAAGGACAGGTGTCTGCTAAGGAAGGCAGGGGACCTCCCTTGGAATGAAAAAAAAATTGTAACCCTTTCCCTTCGAATTATCGTAATTCTGAAATTAAGGGGCTCACAGGCAAAGATATGGGGAACGGAATAACAGTTCTTTACTAGTATTTATAATAAAACAAAGAAACAACAGCTACAAAGGCACTAACAACAAACAGAAGCAGGAACCCAGTGAGAACCTGCTAGCTCGCAGGCACTTCTGATGCAGTGACAGTCACAGCTGGTAGGGGGCGCTGGTGGCGCGAGCTCGGGGAGCTCGTGGCGGTGGTGTGGTGGATCCCCCCCCCCACACACACAGCCGGGACGGGGAGGGATGGAAAAAAAAAAAAAGAAGTTTTACTTTCACAAACCCCCTTGAGCAGTGGATCTCGGTGTCCTGGCGAGGCTCTC
>VZTR01022646.1:179244-204069 GCA_013400775.1 Chaetops frenatus | reverse complement strand
AGCAAGAGTCCCGTCCCCTCCTCCAGCCAAACCTTTTGCCCGCCCCAAACTCCAAGGTACCCCCACCCTGCTGGGAGAAAAAACCTCTCCCAGCTTCACAATACCTGTTTCCCTCAGTTCAATCACTTCTTTTGTTCCCCTTAAGTACCCGGCCATTATGGTCCCTTAGCAACTGATGGGGGAAAAAATTCCACAGGTGAAGAGAAACAAAAAAAAGAGGAACACCCAAACCCCAACACTAGGTTAGGCAAAAATGTACAGGAGAATAAAAATTAAGGGAGGGAATATTCAGCAATTGCTTTTAACAAAAAATAACAACTTCTCTTTTTATATTACAAAAGAACTTTAATAAATCCTATTTCAGAGAGGTGAGCAGAGCTGCCGGTCTTTGCAGTGAAGCAGTAATCCAGACTTCAGAAATGGCCAGAGAGTGTCATGCACTAATGATTAGGCCACAGTGGGACACCAGCAATGCCTGTGTTTCTAGGGCAATTTACTACTTCCTGCCAATTCCTTTTGGATTTGAAAAGTGCCAGGAAATTAGAGAGCAGCAGTGATAGTCATTGGAAATTGGATCTAAACCCCACTGGGGTCAATAGGAGTGGTCCCGTTCACCAAAGCAGAGTGCGAAAGGGACCCTGCCATGGTGACCTGTATCATATTCAACTGAGACACTTCTGGGGTGTGTGTGGGTAGCAGACTCACTTCACAACCAAAACCTGGTTATTGTCATAAGTCAGAACCATGTGTGGCTCTTAGGGATGGTGCTGTGCAGGGCCAGGGGTTGGGCTCGTTGATCCCGATGGGTCCCTTCCAACCCAGTTTATTCTGTGATTCTGCAGTGAGGAAGATTCTGGGTCTTTAGTGTACACAGAAGTGTATCACTGATGTCTCTCCTGCTTTTTCTGCCCTTTTCATGTGCAGGACTCCGGAATTGATATTGGTGATATTTCGGAGAGGAAAGCCCTAAGGAAAAAGCTCCAGTGCAAGACCTTTAGGTGGTATCTTGTCAGTGTGTATCCAGAAATGAGAATGTATTCAGATACCGTCGCCTACGGGGTGGTAAGGATCTTGTTTATATTTCCCATTGTACAAACATGGGGGAGAAAGGTGTAATAGTGGAAGTAATTCATCAAGACAATGCCTAGCTCAAAGTAAAAGAATCAGATCAACTTGAAGTCACTAGTTAAATAATTTGTTAGACTGGTTAGTTGACAGAGACAGCTACTCTGCTGTCATTCTAAACGTTCTAAACATTACCTTCCTCCTTGGTTTTTTGTTGTTTGTTTGTTTGCTTCATGGCTTGCATTCCACACAGAAATACTCAAGGTGTGATTTTGCGGACACATTGGAGCTGACAGGGGAATGCCACATAGTGGCAGCAGGGGAATTCACAAAATAAATTCAGTATTTCAACAGCAACCTTCTTAAGATTGTAGCCAGATCTTAATTTAGAATCATGGAGTCACTTAGGATGGAAAGACCTTTAATATCATCAAACCCAGCTGCTAAAGGCTGATGCTTTCCCTTATTAAGCTTTCATCCATTTAATGGAAATCCTGATCCCCCCCTAGAACAGGTATCACAAAGACTAACATTCCAAACTAACCAAATGTCACATAGCTAACCCATGTATAAAGCACCACTAGGGAGGTTCAAGCATTGCATTGCATCCAACAGAAACAGCAGCTAAATCCATGCATTTTGGGCTCCTCATTACTTGTGTGACAGTATGACAGTAGTGCCCTTGTCTGTGTTGACATCACGCTTGAGTTGCACTGTGCTAATCAAGGCAGAAGCAATTCTTGCCCCTCAGAAACTGGCAGGGCCCCAAACAGAGAGGGCAGGTGTGCATGGCATGGAAGATGAGCAGAGTAAATTAACACAGGCCCATAGTAAGGCAGTAGACCTAGGACATCCTTTTCACATTCTCTTCCACCGTCATTTTCACAAGAAATTGGCTCCTGTGAATTAAATGTATCTTTTTGCATGACAATCCTAATTAGAAAATGTGAGAGCAGATCATACAAGTAAAAGGTTTGTCTTCAGACATTCCTCCTCAGAAGGAAAACTGAGCTGTGCAGTTGGCCAGTGGGGCTCTGGAAGAGCCCTGAGGGTGCCATAGAGCAGCTGCTGTGTTTTGGCAAATGAAGGGATTGTACATCCTGCAAAGTTTCATGGCCCCTGTGATGATCACTTAAAATAATCATGCTGGCTTTTTATGCAATCAAACAAGAAAAGAACTTCTAGCAAAGGTTTATTAGGTTGTTGCTAAATGCATGAGATAATGGTTACCTTCCAGACTAGTTCAGAACAATGCCAAAATCATGTGCCTCTGCCACAGACCACGGAATTGCCCTCAGTTATGCCATGATCCTATCAAGTGTGGAGTTTGCTGAGGAGAAGGAGGCATAGCAGATAACTAGTGCATGGTTCTGCTTGTAGGTGGCTCTGGATAAAAAAAAGTATTTTCAGGTAGAAATGATACAGTGTAAATAAAGGGAAAGGCAGTTGAAGAGCTTAAGGTCCTCATCTCAGGATCAACTCCACATCGTGCAAGTCAAAATGAAAATCAGCAGCTGTGAACAGGCACCCTGTGATTTTATGCTCTGCTAAGAGATTTTCATCAGCCAAAAAGAGTAAGAAGAAATTTTTACAGAAACACTTAACACAGTGGTCAGCCTGGAGAAGAGAAGGTTTCAGGGAGACCTTAGAGCAACTTTCCAGTACCTAAAGAGAGCTGGAGAGGGACTCTTCACAAGGACATATAGTGATAGGACAAGAGGAAATGGCTTTAAACTGACAGAGGGTGGGGTTCAATCAGATATTAGGAAGAAATCCTTTACTCTAAGGGTGGTGAGGTACTGGAAGAGGTTGCCCAGAGACATCAAGGGCTCTTTGTCCCTGGAGGTGTTTGAGACCAGGCTGAATGGGTCCTTGAGTAACCTGGTCTAGTGGAAGGTGTCTTTGCCCATGGCAGAGGGGTTGGAATGAGATAATCTTTAGTGTGTCTGCCAACCCAAACCATTCTATGACTTAGGTACTGCCCAACAATGCACATGATTATCACCAGCAGAGAGAGAAGTGAGGAGCAGGCCCTGTTTGTACCATCACAAAGGAAGTAGTAGACAACTATGACAACAGATAGGAGTGTTTTGTGAAATACACAGCTCACTGTTTTATGAAATACTGTTGTATGACATGAGATTAAGTGCCCCTATCATTTTAGTGAAAGAATCACTTGGATATCTGATCTTTTGTGTCTGCTTTGCTGTTTGCTTGCATGTCTTACAGCAGAGAAAGGTGTGATATTTCAAAGCAAGTCAGCTGCTTTCTGATTCTCTAAATGCTTTCATTCATCAGCTGGCTTCATTTTTTTTTTTTTAAAGAAAATAGAGATACTGCTACTATAGCATTGTCATAAATTTTAAAAATCCTGAGTAATTAAAAAAGTTGTCAGAATGGGCATAAGGGTTAGGATATAGGCACCTACAGAGACATCCCACATATTTATTTCCTGAATCCTACATTTCCTACTATTCTGTGAGAGTCAGGGAAATAGTTGCATCATTCAGGTCTAGCTTATGCTGTGGCATATAGTTAGGGTTGGGGTTGGTGGCAGAGTAAATATTTGGGAAGCAATTTTCTTTCTGTATTGTGCAGTACCCTCCTATGTAGAAGAAAGCAATGTCCCTGGGCCAAAAGCAGTTGTATTCAGTGTAATGACTGGCTCCCTGATGCAACTTGATGTTTGAGGTAATTTTGCAAATTCAAAATTTTGGTAGTCTAGCTTATATCTGTGTTCTATAAGGCTCTAAGTTTGAAAAGGAGCAAATGACAGTATTGACTAATTATTTCTGGGTTTCTGGGATTGTCTGTTATCTTTTGGATTGTTTTTAAGATTAAGTCTTGGTAAAATTGCATTACCCAGGTTAATTGTTAATTCCTACAAAGCCACTAGATTTTGGAAACAGTTCCTGAGAATCTGGGCCTCAGATTTTGAAATGGCATTATTAGCTAACAGGGTGGTGGCTGTTTTGCTTCTGGTTTTTTGCTTCCTTTATTGTGGGGGTTGTTGTGGAAAAGCTTATAACATTTGCACTAGGACAAACGTTAGGATTGGAGTTTATGGAAGAGTTTTTGAAAACACAAAGGTAGTGATGGACCCAGGCATGAATTAACAAGACTGATATTTATCATTGCATAGGATAGAGAGTGGTGCTTAGACATCTGATTGTGATTAGAGTAATGGCTATGGTTATATTATGAATATGAAATAGAAAGCTTTGAGAGAGAAGATTTTATATAATTCTCAAGGCTTTAGTTTTTGAGATTTATGACAGCATTGATATCTAATGCATATTTTCTCTTTAATGTTGATATTCATCCTGTCCATTACTGGTTTTGGTTTGGAGTTGGAAGTCTTGTAGACATGAGTTGAGGATTTTGATTTTCTTCACTGCCTGGCTTCAGTCTCTGGCTTGTCCACTCTTCTTATGTGCTAATGCAGTTCTAGGCTTCCTAAGGGATATGAATTTGTTTTCCTCACAAGAGGCCCCTGTGCACAGCTGACAGAACTGCCCAGTTGATCACAGGTGGTTGCAAACCCCATCTCCACTCCCCCATCAGGCAGTTGTCTCCTGTTCTCCAAGCCAGTCTTACACCACTGAACACCTTTGAACACATCCATGGGTGTACAGTCCACATCTTTGTCCTCCCACTCTGAGCAGACCTCCCAGCTACCTGTGCTCATTCATTTAGCACTTTGCTTTCAGAAAACTCTGTCTCAGCATTGCCCAGGTTTTTCACAGGGCTTTGTGCTGACCAGGACTGAGTACTTTGCAGTCTGTTCATTGCTGTGCGTGGGTTAGCCCAGAATAATCAGGGGAGCTGGTGCATAACAAGTGCCCTGAAGTCTCCAGGTGTCAGCTGAAAGCAGCTTTTTGAATTATTTCTGGAAATCAGAACACTCTCCTGAGTGATTCTTAAAAGCTTTTTAATACCTCATCTGTCTTGCTCAGCAGGGATACATTCAGGGTCTGTATATAGTGTGTACCAGAGACTAAATATTTTTAAAACATACATCAAAAAATTATTGCTATCTCTGAAGGCTTTTTGAAATATACCCTGCCTGAAACTTTGTGCAACATTATTGAAATCAGTAGTGCTAGATTATCTGCAAGGAAGACTTTAGTCCAGATGCTATTTCTACAAAATCTTCACTGCAACATATTTTAATTTTGCATATTTCCTTCCTCAACTACATACAATTTGTTTTTTTCAAAGAAGAGAAAGTAATCACATCATCTTTTTCTCATGTAAAACCTGCTCAATTTCTTTTTCTTTCTGTTTATTTTAGCTGCAGAATTCCCTGAAAAGTGATTTGTGCCTTGATCAAGGGCCAGATACAGAGAATATCCCAATCATGTATATCTGCCACGGAATGACACCACAGGTTAGTTTGTCTAATGATCTCTGATTTTGCTGCTGCTCTTAGCAGATTGTGTAGGAGGAACCATTTTGTACCTATCATTGTTTTCCTGCAACAATCCCTTGGTAAGATGTTTAGTAGCTCTTTTATAAAGAGACAGAATATTATTTCTGCTGTAAATTGAGAAGCACTGGTATAATAATGCTTTGACAAGGGAGCTGATTTATTCATTTTGAAAGAATTTAAGGAATATGAGAGTCAGCACTGACCCAGATTTGCTGATAAAAGCTTTCATTTCTGATCCTTAATTGTGCATGTCATATCGATGAAGCAATGCAGTTTAAAACATTTTGCATATGCACATAGGTATACTCACAGTCTATTTATGAATTATCTGAAGCAACATGTTTTTTACCTTATATATTTACTGTGTCATTTCTACAAATCTGAAATGTACAGCTGCCTTCTTCCCACCATACAGCTGTGTCAAATTCCAAACCCTGTTATTGTGAAAGCTCCTCCTCTAAATCTCCTTTCTTTATTTCTCTGCTGTTGTCCCGTTACTCTAGTATGTGCCAAAGACTGAAATTATCAAAATCTTTCCATTTTCCTACATAACAGCTGGATTTACTGACTTGGCAGACAAGAGGGTTAAGATGTGTCTCCCCAGCTAAGTACCTGGGCTTAAGTGAAAGGATTTTGAGGCAAATCTTGACAGGAGAAGTAATGTTTCATGGCCTAGGAGATGCTTGTCAAAGACAGATGTGCAGTTTAACCTTAAAAGTAACATAGGAAAAAATGACACAAGGGAAATGCATATACTTGTGGTAGTGATTGCAAAACTGAAAAATCCCTGCAGTTTGAATGATTTTTTACCTGAATACCTTTTATATTTGCTTTCTCGAAAGGACCCTATAAAGCTCCACCCTATGGAGTTATGGAACGTGGTTTTACCCAGGAATTGTCAGTTACCTAATTTGACTCTACAGCAAATGAATCCTCACAGTATCTCAGAGATAAACACAGAGCAGCAGGGTGATTTTGTCCCCTGTGCCTGTACCTCACAGTGAACAGGAAACACGAGTTTGGTGAGCTGCAGGTACAATTCTCCACTTCCCTGCCAAGTTGCACATGCTGCAGCTCTGCTCTGCACTGGCTTCCTTCGCCGAAGACCTTTCATATTGATCACTAGTGGCATCATGCTTGAGTAAATTATGAATGATGAAGCCAGAAATACCTGAAAATCCCATCCATCAGACTCACTGCATGGGCTGTGCCTTGTCTGTCACATGATGATGTGGGAACCACTGTTTGCCTGCAGGAGGCTTGCAAGGCACTCTCAGTGTTTGCAGAGGAGCTGTGCAGTTCACCCCTGAGCCAGAGCCATTACTCCTCATCCCCTGGGAGGGCACTGTAACTCTCGTGGCACTTCTGTGAAGAGAACACACTGCAGGCATGCCTGTAAATTCCAATTAGAAACTTTAATTAGAGTTGAGAGCCAAACAGCAATAACAAAAGTCACTTCAATTGGTGCAGTTCGGTGTTCACCAGATAAAGAACTGCCTTTGAATGTCAGCTCGAGTTCTGTACAAATGAGATAGCAGCAAACAAATGACAGAGGGGAAAGAGCCCAGGGAAACTTTTCTTGACAAGGCTCTGCTCTTTCATAATTAAAATGTTGTGTCTCCTCCCCATTATTATGTATTTAATTTTGTAACTGGTGTTCAAAACAACATCCAAAAAGCCCCAAATTTGGGTAAAATGCCAGTAATGACTGAGAACTTTTTCAAAAGAGAATTAGATGTTTTCTGTGTTAGGGATTATGGTATTAAGAGGGAAAGAGCTAAAAAATATCACTCAGAATATTTCTGTGAGATTTCCCTTGCAATGTTGCATCTCTTGCTTAAGCAGAGCTGCAGCCCAGCCATGTACTTTTTCTCTTGCATGTTGGAAATATTTGTATAAATATTCCTTTTAATCTTAGTCATCTGGCCAGTAGCCACAAAAGATACTGGTAGGATGTTAATTTTATTCTAGTAGTGGTGAAATGCTATATAAAGAGGGGATGTTTTCCCCACCTGGTGGTCCTTACCAAAATAGATCAGTGCCCTGATTCAGGACTGCCTGGTTGAGTGTTTGGGTGATGCCATTCTTAGCTCAAATGCAAAGTTTTTCTGTTGTAGCTATTCCATTTACAGTTTTACAGCTGCCACCACTTGGCATACTTGCATCTAGATGTGCAGTAATATATCTGACAGCCAGGAACCACTCCCTCATATGCAATTAAGTTGCTATTGTTTGTTAATACCACAGCCCCTCTTCTAAATTGAATAACTTCCTTTTTTTCCCCCACCAACTGCTTTCAGATGTTTTTGGATTTTCACCTTTTGGCATGAGAAGTGGCTTAGATAAGGTTTTTGATATCAAGGAATTGTTTTACAATCATAGGTACAGCTATGGTTTCCTTTTAACATGCTTTAGATAGGAAAGAAATCATCAAAGTCAATAGAAAGGAAACTGCATACCTGACATGAAAATTCCATGCTCCATTTTTTTTGTATCAAAAACATAATGTGTAGCTTCATAATTAAAAGCAGTAGAAAATGGCAAGGAAATATCCTAAAATATTGCAATGAACTTATCAGAAGTATTTTTCTCCATAGTGTTACAGTTTCATTTTAAATAGAATCAGGATTAGTGATGGTAAGACTTCTGTGATTCAGATTTCCAAACCTTTCAGCAATACACTGTGTCTACTGTAACTAACATTGGTATATTCACAGTTCATTCCTGCAAGTATCTCGGAGTGCTTTATAACTGTGGTTATTTCTTACTTCCATTCTACAGATAGAGAAACTGATGCAAACCTTATGTGTGGTTAAATATTAGGATGGAATGGAAAATCATAATAAAATCTGTCCATTTCTGTAGTCCTCTGTAACTACTAATGTGAAAGAATTCTAGGGTGTTTGGCTTGGCCTGAAAAGACAGAAAGCACTTGAAAAACTGGAATCTGTGATTAGGTGTGTTTCCTACCCTCCCTCCATCTTCAGAGGGCACCTCTCAGGGAAGCTGTGTTTTGTCCTGGTCCCCAGGAGCATGGACCCTTCAGGAGTTAGGATGCCATTCACTGAGTAGAGCACCTTGAATGTTCAACCAGAGGAAAAAATGAAAAGGGTGATGATCCTGCAATGCACTCACATGAATTTAAGGGAAGAATTGCTATTCTTTTACCTTTAGCAAGAATGAATTCATTACAAAATACTGCCCAGATAATTAGAGATTCTGTTGAGAGCTCCCTTGTCCAAGTGGTAGCATCCAAACAGAGTGGCTGCTTAAGTAGCTCACCCTCCCCTGATTCTGTTGCTGAAGGGTATTTCTCCCTAAGCATCACATCTTCCCATTCCTGCCTTTAAACACTCTCGGCCCAAACCAGGACCCTCATTTCTGCTCCATCTGTGGAGCATTGCCATAACTCCCCAGCAGGAACATCCCCATCACACCTGAGCATCTGCTGCTGCTCCTCCAGCCACCATGGGTACCAGGCAGCTGCTAGATGTGCACAAACCAAGGCCATCAGGTGCTTTTGGTACCTTAGGTGTGCTGCTGGCCACTGTTTGTAAGGGGCTTTCAGTGCCTGTGTTAGCCTGCCACATCAAGCCTTTCCTGCTGGGCAGCTGCTTAGCACAGCTGGACAAAACCCAGCTTCTGCAACTGTTAAAACAGCCAAAAAAGTAAATGCAACATGGTAAAATAGTTAACTACAGCAGTTAAATGAGGTTCCTACTATGCTGTTTAGTGGTGGTAGAAATCGTGCTGCTTTAATCATGTAAGATCAGCTCAGAGGCAAAACACAACTGCTCCCCATCAGAGAGATGATAAAGGGAATCAGGAAAACTGGGAGATGAGGTGGCTCGGCAGTGAGAGGAGATAAATGTGAAGGCAGAACAGTTCTGGCAAAACAGTACCTAAAACAAAGTTCATGTGAGGTTCTGGGGGTTTTACAGGGATTTTTAAAAGTGGTTCATGTAGAAAAGGATAGATGTACTACTGTTCTAATACCTGAACTTGTTAAAGTAAAGGAACAATTCAGACATACATTTTGAGGCATTAGAAGATCTATTTCCTGCTGTGCCTGTGTTCTGCATGGAAAAGATGGTTGTTGTAGTTGCAGTAAGTACATGCCCCAGGCCTGACTGCATTCCCTTCCTAATTCTGGGATCTGCTTGCATGTTTGTTGTTGTTTGCCCTGGATGTTTGCTGGTGTTTGACTGCTGTTTAACCAGGACTGTAATCTTAAAGGGAGGCTGATCACAGCATGTCACTTGCATTAAAACTGCTCCTGAGTGATAGTTCAGAAGATTCTTTTATGAGAATGAAATACCGCATTATTAGAGACTTTATTATATAATAAATAAGTACCATCAATCAATGAAGTGATATTTTAAGTGCAGATTTACCTTGAAAATTGGTTGTGACTGAGGGGATAATGGGCAGTTCTGTTCCCTTGTTCAATAACTTCTGGCTCATACAGTTCTCAATTTATAAGCAGTTAAACCCTGAAGCTCATCCAGTGATGTGAAAGTCAATAGAAACAGTTAGATTTTGGGGAATTCAAGTTGAGGACCAGGGTCAGAAGACTGAATGGGAAGAATCACTAGGAAAGAAATGCAGGTGAGGAGGGACACCCATTTATATCATTTCTTATTCTTGCAAGAGATTGCAGAACTGGCACTGGTGGCTGCAGCCCTGCCTGGTGTGAATTATTGCGTCTCCACTGAAGGCAGTGGAAGGGAGTCCTGCCAACACATAAAGCTGTGCCAGTTCACACTGTACAAGGCTCTGACCTGAAAGCATAATGTTGTATTCTAAGCACACTGTCTGAAGTACTGGGAGCAGTTGCAGAAAAACTCCTAGAAACTTCTGGACTTCTAAAAACTCTTTGTAGGGTTCATGAATGCTTCTTTTAACATATTTATCATACATATTTTTTAAAAAGCTATGTTTTCTTCGATCAAATCTCTTAGCATGGTGATTGTTCACACACAGATATTTTTCACACATTTCAGAAAAGGCCTTCTGTTCTTTAAAATTTGGTTAAGTGTGTGTGTAAAACACACGAGCATTACAAACTGATACTGTGCAAGAAAATAATTTAACAGAAGGCCCCACATGCAACAGCTGCTGATTGTCAGGGAATAAGGAAGAACACAACAAAACCTGCAGATGGATCAATGACTGGCCCTTCAGAGTTGAAAAATCACTGCCCTGAAGATGAGGTGTCTACAATAAAAACATTTCAGGCAGCCTTTTTTAAGCAGTAAAAGAGAGCACAGTGGCTGTTTAACAGCTCTCAGTTACATGAGAGCTCAGGGTTGGTGTTCACGTTTGTCTCGGAGGCAAATGTTTGACACGTTCAGCAGCTGTGCATGGGGCAGCCTGGTCTGACAGCCCCATTTCTTCCTAACTTGTTGGGCTGAACTGGACACTCACCTGCTGGAGGGGGATCCTTTCATGTGTGCAGACACACAGAGGGCTGTGCAGCCCCTGAGCTGTACAAAACATCCAGCTCTGCCTTGGTCCAGGTACTTTGCAGTGAGCAGTCACATCAGGAACGGAGCAAGTGCTTGCTGTTTGTTTGCAACTGGACTGGATGATCTTAACTGTCTTTTCCAACCTCAATTGGAGAGTTTTTCATTGCAGGTGAAGAGCAGTGGTGTTGAATTTTCAGACCTGATGGATCTGGGGCATTTGCACTCTCCTTTCTGTGTGCAGCCCAAGTGAGTGTGCCATTATTGCCAGGCACAGAGGCAGCCTGGCTGGCCAGCCTGACTCCCAGGGCCTGTGCTCCTCTTCTTCCAGGGGCTGCACCTGACAGCACTGCCAGCTTAGGGTTGTCCTTTGCCTTTTTCATGAACTCTTGTGGAATGATGTAAGCATGGAGCCCAACTCTTACATACATGCATGGTTTCTGGGAGGAAAGGTATTTTTCCACAATAAATAGCTGATTTTTTTCTTTTTTTTCCCCCGCAATCTAGGTTGCTCAGTTTGGTAGATGCCCACGTAACAGAAGATAATTTAAGGAGTTAGTGAAACTGCCTGGCAAGCATGGTTATCAGCATTAGTAATTATATTTTTTATTTTTAACATATACTGTAAATTGCTATGGCAATTAATGTCTTATATAAGACATTCCTGCTGAGTAGTTTATTAGGGCTATTTATATTTCTGCTAATTTCTTTCGGTGCATAAATCCTGATTTTGATCATAGTAAAGTTAATAGGAATTGTGACCTTGTTTCCAAGGGAAGCAAAATCTGGTGTTAGTTTTTTGTAATCCTTTTCAAAGTCGAGTTTCTCCATGTATACCTGAGAAGCTGAATTCAAAGCTGCAGCCTCTTTAGAATACATGACAGGAACATCAGGGAGCTATGGAGATGTTTCAAAGGCTTCCAAACCCAACCAGTCCTTCTTGTCTTAGCACAGACAGTACAGCACTTTCTTCCTGGGGATGTGTTGTGGATGAAAACATTTCACATTGTATAATATTTTCATGTTTTTAAATCTTTTTCCTTAAGTTTCAGTCTGGCCAAATTCTCATTATTTCCTTCAGTGCAAAGTTTCAGGGGGATAATCTGTTAATCTGATTTCTGGGTTTGGAGCAGTTTTACACTGAGCCATTTGCCATGAGTGAATTATTTCTGTACTTGCTGTGGCAGTGTTAGGTTTGCAGTTGGACTCAAAAGTAATTTCCAACCTAAATAAGAGAGTTTTTATATTGCAGGTGAAGAGCAGTGGTGTTGAATTTTTAGCTTGTGAGTGTGGGTCTGAGGGATTTGCACACTCTTGTTTTGCAACTGAATAGGAGTCTTTATAATAATAAGACAGAGACCAACCTGTCCCTTCCTTTTATGAAAGTATCAGACATAATGAATGTCATTCTCTGTTCAGAGGGTAAAGGGCACTGTAATTCAAAAGAATCAGCACAAAAAGTCCTTCTTCAGGTTTCAGACCTGGGATAGGTCTTTTGTATGTTACACTTCACTGGTTGAAAACAAAAGCAGAGGAAAAAGGCTGTAGAACTGCATTATTCTGGATCAGAGGGAATATCTTTTACATCCCTCAATTTGGAAATAATGGAATGGATATTTCTGCTTATTTATTTTTGTGTTTGAAACCATGTAGTGTGAAAACATTGCATGTGCCTGTGAGAATTGAGAGAACTGATCACTTGGAATTGAAACGCCAACCATGGTGAAATGAGAGAGTTGAAAAATAATCTTTTTTTTCCTAAGAGTAACATTGATTTTCTCATTTGGAAGCATATAGGATTTTTGTAGTGTTGGAGAAATGGTTTTGTTTTGAAGAAATTTTATCTTTATTTCAATAGAATGGTCTAGAATGAAACAAAGCTTTAAAATGTTGTATATGCTTCTGAAATCTGTATTCTTCCCTAGTGTACAGGATCACTGCTGAAGGTGAGCGTGAATAATAAAAAAGGAAAATACTACTGTAAGCTGAAATTAGTGATCTGGCTAAAGCACTAATGTTTGGCATCCAGGTTTCAGGACCTGAGCTGAAGTTAAAAAGCAAGAATTCAAAAAGTAGTTCAATTCTTTTAAATGCAGTGAGGAAGAATATTAAGAGCTTGAATTACTTCAAAACGTAGAGCCAAGAAGGCTCTAAGACAAAAAAAATAGCCAAGCATTTTTTTCATTAAGAAATGACTGCTCCTTTAAGCAGGTAGATGCAGCAGGAGAGTCAAAGATAACTTGGCCAATGCCACAGAAGACACGTGTTTGAAAAAGCAAATAAAACCCCTAACCACAAAATGTAACAGGAATAAAAGTAGTTGTCTGTAATATGCTGTATCTGTTCACTCATCCATTCTTCTGAATAAAAGGGAAATGATCATCTCAGAGAATGGATAAGAGCTCTCTTATGATAGCAGAACTATTTAATATTTTACAGTAGAGGTACTGGTGCAATTTTCCATATATTAGAAGATGTGCTGAAAAGATAGAGAAGCATAAGTTAACCTTTAATGGGAGGAAAGATTGCAAGTGCTGATCAGAAGCAATGTCAGAAGGGTACTCAGAAAATGCTATCAAAGACATTCAGTTCCTCAGCTTTTGCCTGGTAAAGCAGGATTTCCATAGAGATAATAGAAACTTCAACTGGCAAAAATCTGATGTAATTTACCTAGACTTGATAAACTCAGCTTTCATCACGTTGCTGCAGAAAAGAATAATGCATCGTGTCAGCAAAAAATAGTAGTGAGGCAGCTTGTGGAGTGCTCTGAGCAGCACCCTGAGGCCACAGAGGATGCTCCTGTGGAGAGACGGTGGGATTAATCAATTAATCAATTAACACCTCTGTTCCCCTCAGCTGGACCACACGCCTTAGACCTGGGGCTTTCTCACTGCGTGTTTTCTTTGGGAGGGTTTTTATTTGTTGCTTTTAAGAAAAACTGATTAGCTGGTGATGCTGTACATCACAGAAGGTTCCTCACAGATCTTGTTTTAATAATTTATGAAGTATTCTCACTTTGTATTTTTTTGTGTTGTATTATCATTACCTTGCCTGTTTTCTGTATTGCTTTAAGTGTTGCATTTACTTCTCATCCTTTGGGTTATTCTCTTCATCTTGAAGTCTGTTGCCTTTCTATATGACTAGATCCATCTTTATCATCTTTTCTGGTTATCTTGTCCACAGTTGATATGTCTGTTAATGATATGGAAGGAGAGGAACATATCTGCTGTCTTTATAGTTTGACCAGAAACAATTTATTCAGCATTTTGTTAAATAGGTGAGGCTGGTACAGGAATAAGGCAAGTGGAATATTAAACTAATTGATTATCAGGCTATGTAATGCCCTCTTTTGATTGGTTTTTGCTTTTTTTTTTTTAAATTTTGTAAGATTCAAAGAATTATTGCTGAGCTTCTCATGGTCACTGTAAGAGCTTTCTTCCCTACTTTACATTTTTAAGGCAATTTGCCCAGAATATCTGTAATAAAAAAATCCTGAATTGAAAATGTAATTGAAACAAACTGTTGAGAGCAACTACAGTGCCTAAGAATTTAAAATTATCAGAGCATTTCAAGCTTTCATGTACTTTTTTAATTTAGAAGAGATTAGAGTTGTTATCCTGAATATTATACAACAGTTCAGAACTGTTCTCATCTAGGAAATAAAAATGCACATACATTTCCAGGCTTTTTCTTTTCTTTCCCTGTGCCATGCTATAATAAGTGATCTTTTGTAAGGCTGGTTTTGGTCAAATTGATTTCAGCAGGTTAAAATATCAAAACGTTCGAAAATGTGGAGGGGAAATATTGCTGGGCTTCTAGATGATAAGCCTGGCAGTTTTGGATTTGGATTCAGAGCTGTGGGCTGGTGCAGAAGGACTTTGGAGCCCACGGCCCCAGAATACTCTGGGTGTGGTGGTTTTGAGGCTGCTGCTGCTTTCTGCAGTGCTTGGTCACTGCCCTGATCTCAGGGCCCAAAGCTGCTCCTCCAAGGTCTCACTCAGCCTCTTTGCAAACGAGCACTTCTTGCATGAGAAGATGTAGCACAGCCCCAGAAACAGGGCAGGGCTTTCCTTTGCTAATTTGGAAATGGTTTGATTTCCCACTCCTGGAGAAACACAGCAGCTGCATTGGATACCTGCAGTCTACTCTCATAACCCAATATTATGTGAGCATTTCCCATTCTATAAGTGCATTAATTTGGAATAGATCAGAGTTGGATATTATGTAGCTATTACTAGAGTTATCCATATTTTAAAGATGTCTCTTCTCTTTGCAAATTGGCAGTTCAATCAGCAGTTTTTAAAACCAATTGTCGCTTGCAATCTAAATTCAGCATAAAGCTAACAGTTATTGGAGCACATGTGGAGCACTTGGAGATGGATGGTGCAGTAATTGTGGGATGGTTGTCAATTTAAACATTCTTTTGATATTATACTCTCATTACTTCATCAGACACAGAATTTCTGAAGGTCAGATTTTTTTTTTGTTATTAACTATTAGAGAAGGTGGTTAATACAGTAGATGGAAAATTCACTATATAGTTACTTTAGTTTTACTGATAATTTTATTATGTCATTCCATTAATTGAAGTCATCCACTGGCTCATTTAGGATTCATGGACCAAGTTCAGTCCCCATGAAAGCATATTTAACTCCCTCTGTAATTACATGAGCTTTATTACTTCCACAGCCTTCATTCAGATTCTGATCAGCAATGCAGCTTCAGCTTAGTTTCTCCCTGGTATTGTTCAGCCCTTGCAGAGTGTGGTTATTTGCAGAAATGTTTATGGAATGATTGTATCCACAGTGTGTTTCTCTGAACAGGGGATTTTTTTTTTTTTCTTTTTGTCCTGCTCATTAACTGTCATTTGTCCAATTGGGAAGCACAGAGAATGTCAGAAATTAGTTGTTCACATAAAATGTTGATTGAATATTTATGAGTAACTCTGAAAAAAAAAAAACCCTGTGTTGAATTGGAAGCCAAGGAAAGAGCTATGTTTTTCAGATAATTTATTTGAAATCAGCAATCAAACTAGCTCTCAGCAAGAGTTGACTTCAGTCTAAACCTGAATATATTTACAGAGTGGATGTATTTTTCCCAAAGAAAATATGGGATACTGGAGATTTTATTCTAGGGTGGTTTCAAGAGCCAACAGCTAGAAACTAAAACCAGTTTGGATGCAGGTCAGTGGCCATCACAGGAAGTACCTGTTGAGATCATCAAAGCTGACACAACTCTGGAAACTGTAATTTAATACAGCACAAATCTTGCACTTAGAGGTAAGCAGGTGGAAATATGGAGCCTGTGGCATATGGGAGAGCAGAGTGAAAAACTGGTGGTTCTCTTTGGCTCGTGAATCTCCTCACGTGTCAGCCAAGTGGCAATCACAGCTAAGACTTCTTGGAATTTCAAATCAGGGGAGAGGTTTCAGAAATAACACTTCATTGTAACAGTGGGTGAATAATGATATATATGTCTTTAAAGAAATTTTGGGGGGAGGTTTGATGTGTTTTTGTATAGATTTAAAAAGAGTTGTTAAATTTCTTGAATTAATTTTCCTTTTTTTTTTTTTCTTATTTCTCCTAAAGTGTGATTACACAAATTATACAGGGATAGCTCTGTTATGCCAAGCCTGTCTGCTCAGCTGGCTGTCCATAAAGGCTCAGAGCAATCAAGTGGAAAAGCTGAGGAATGCATTTAAGTCATTCTGATGTTACTACAGAATTAACTTCAGGTTTTTTGGCAGGGAACTGCACTGATTGTGGACATTGGAGCTTTGTTGCTCTTGCTGTGTTAAAGACGTGGTGATTTGTTCAGCATGCCTATTCCATTTCAGCATTTATTTTTGGTGCTTTCAAGCTCTCAAATTAGCCTTAAAACTGTGAGGTCTGCATTGACTGACTTACAAAAGGCAGTTTGGGAAGTTGAAAATAGCAACACAGCTCATGAACTCACTAGTTGTGCTAAAGTAACATGAGGTTTAAATAAAAATTTAGAAAAGGATAAAACTGAGGTTACTACATTAGACCTGGAACTTTCTTAGATCATGCTGCTTTGCCTTTGGGATGGAGGTCTGTGACCAAAAGGGTATGGACAGGACTCAGTAGGGAAGAAGTAGATCATGGTAAATCGAGCTGGAAATTTCATATTGGTTTGGGGGTTTAATTTTATCTTCTATTTTATATTAAGACAGAACCAAATCCTTAAATTTTTTACTTGTCCTTAAATGTGTTCACATGAGGAAATAATCAGTTTTTCAAATATAAATTATCAACATCATTGCATTACTGGGGCACAGTGTGCTGAAAAGGTTTCCTTTGTTAAATTGTGCATGCACAGTGTTTTCATGATATGGGGCATATTTTGGGTACCAGCTGACCTCAGGATCTTGTGCTGTCAGTATTGCTGGATCAAATTGTAGCAATGACTGACTAGTCATCATTTTATTTTTTTTTGTGTCTTACGCAGTCACAGCACTAAGTCCTTTCACCTGATGGATTGATTTCAACATCTCATCCAGCTTAACCTCTTTCTTGTTAGCAGCTATGAATTTGGGGGAGTTTAAGCATTTCTAGAGCAGGTTTTTTCCCCAGATTGCATTTTTAAATTCAATATGATAAGTAACAGGAAGAACTGTGAGTGTTTGCATAAAGATGATAGACTGAGTCTTGGGACCTTCGTGAGCATTCAAGGTATATTTAAATATGAGCTGTCAAGTGAGCTGCGTGTCATTCTGCCAGACGTGTGACATACATGGTTAGCACTCGGAGGTACCTAATTTCCCCACTTTCAGCAGGAGCCACACTGCATGATTATGGATTAACTGTATGCTGCAGAATGCCCATTTCTGGCTTCCAAATATCTTTTTAATATCCTATGTCATGTGTTTTCAAGTAAGTTAAGTCTGCCCACTGCAGACTCCACTTGCTGCATGTAAATTTGAAGGAATTCTTTAATTTCATAAATATTCCCTGAGATAACACTGTAGTTAAGAGCACTAAGAAGAAATAACACCACTCCAAGTACTGTGTCAGGTTTGCTGTTTACTTCAGCTTCCTTGGCACTATTTAGACTTCTAAACATCACTGCTGATTAACATTTTTGTTAATTAAACATTACCTCTTAGGATTCTTCCCATCCCTCCAAGTTTGCTGCTCTCCAGCAGTTTTCAGCCTTGTGCTTATGGGAAATTATTTCCCACAATCACAAAATGTTTGAGGTGGGAAGGGACCTCTGGAGATCATCCAGTCCAACCCCCCTGCTTGAGCAGGGTCAGCTAGAGCAAGGAAAATATCTCATGACAATTTCTTTTCCTATTCTGTCCATAAAATTAGATGGAACCCAGTTCATCTTGGGCAAGAGAAGAGTCCCCTGTGTGGTAAATAAGTGGCACTGAAATAATTCCATCTCTTCCTGAATTTGCCAACTCCAAGACAAATATGTTGTCTGGACAAGGGTGTAGAAAAGTTCCATGACATCAGGCCCATCACTTCCCCAAAAGGCTAAAAGCTCTCCAAAGCTTGAGATAGATATAAGAGAAACTCTAATATTTCTGACACATCTTCTTTAAGGAAGCAAACCAAGCATTAAAGATACAAGGTAACTGTAACCAAATCGAGTTACCTCTCAAAATGTTTCATCTTCAGTACCAAACAGTGGCAGCAGTGAGTCAATAGTGTAAATAACAGTGGGGATGGAGCCTCCCAGCTGATTGTGATGGATAAACTCTGGGTTTCGGGATAGCAGGACAGGGACTAAAGCTCTGATTTCAGCGAGGCTGGCCCAAGGATTTCAGTCAGAGCCTGATGAAAGGCTCTCTGGGTAACAGCCCCAAAACAGCTTTAATTAAATAATAATTAAATCAGGATTTAAAGAAAAAGCATCTTCAAAAAAGTCAGAAAGACACTTTGTGCAACAGAAGAGTAACTCTGGTGCCCCATGTGCCATAGAGAATGTAAAGTTATTTTTATTTAGAGAGTGCTCAACACTGTGTCAGGATAAGATACATCAGTGGGGTTCAGCATCTCGGATGAGGATGTAGCCTGTCACCTCAGCTTCCCATTCATCTCCCAAATCATTCTATCAGTGTTGCAGGAACAAAATTTTATGGTACCTCCTTTTAGGGCTGATTCAATTCAGTTCCTGAGGAAAGGGCTCTGTTGGCTTGAAGCACACAAAGATATTTCATGTGGAATGATCAAGACTGTGGGTGGTGTGATTTTAAGTGTTCCACTGTCCTCCTGCAGTGAATCTGACAGGTGCAAGTCACAGAGTGAGTTGTGCTGGAGACTGACAAATTGCTCCCCTTTGACTCTGCTTAAGAGGCTGATGACAGTGGGCTTGGGAAGGAGAATGCTGAAGGAGTAATTTGGAGCTGGCTGTAGTTGTGTCCTCCAGGAGTGCACCAAGGGGAGATCTGGACCAGCAGCTTGTTGACTGAAAATCTGGTTCTTTACTTCAGTCTAATTTAGTTTGAGGGGAGAGCTAAGCACAATTCATGTGGCTTTGGGTCAAACCTAGCTCTCCTCTTTTGGAGTTTTGCCACACTTAATTCATGTCACAGGTCATGACAGCCCAGCTGGGAAAAGGACAGGGTGTGAATTGCCTCTTTCCTGGGCTCCTGCACAGGTGGGCAGGGCCTTGGAGGTGTCTCTAGGAACTGAGGGGGTCACTGCCCTCCCTCCATGCAGTTTGGGGTGGATGCATGGGTCAGGACTGCAGGGGTGTTGTGTCCCCTTGGCAGTGTCCTAGCACAGCATTCCCTCTGATGTGGACGTGGGCCAGTGTCCCCTGGGAAGGAGGGGAGAATTCTCTTCCACTAATTATTAATTAATTCCCAAACCACTATTTCTCCAGTGCATGCCTGTGCACCCCTGCCCTCTGAGGGAGCATCTAGCCCCAGAGGGCCCATGTAGGGGTATAGGTTTGTGCTTTAGGGACAATCTGCACAAAATAATACAAATCACTAAATAGTTTATTGTACAATAGACAATAGTAATAATCCTTATTAGTGTTGATATTCATATACAAATTAAGAAGCTAACAGTAGTCATTGTTGTTGGTTTAGAACAATCAGAAGGATATTGTAAAATTAATTTACTTAAAAGAGTCCTGAAAGAACTATTATTTATATTGTGAATATTCAGTGACTTTTAATTATAAGTGACTGATGTGCCTAGTTTTTGTATTAATTCTAAACAGCAAGACAGCAGGCTTTTTCTTTTCTTTCAGTCTGTGTCCTGCAGATTCTGTTATGGGATAATCTACTTCAGATATTAAAATAAAGCCTCCTAAGACAGGCAGAAAATGCAGGAAAAAATCTGACATAATCTGTCTTTGGTGCCGAAGGCGGCTCAGCGTCACAGCCCAGTGGTACCTTGGCAGCCTGGAGCTTAGCAGAGCTATTTTAGCTTTTCACTGTTGTACTTGAAGGTCATTTAAACAGCCTGGCTTTCAAGTTGTTGGTTTTATTTTGCTGCCTCATCCATCTGATAAGCTGCTACTCAGAAATCTGAGCCTCTTCTGCTTGGCCTGAGTTTATGTCAAGCCTTCCCTGGGTGATTGAATGGCCTAGAAATGAAATTAAATGAAATGGATGAAAACAGGGGGGTAAGAGGGGGAGATACCCTACTATTTGCATGATTAAGCAACATGCCTTTGCATATCACAGTATTTGCAGTTTCATTTCTTGCCAAGGTTTACAGCCTGACTTGTGCAAGGGGCACAACACAGTGTTGGCAGTGTTTATAGTCATAGGAGAAGGGAAGCTCACTCAGCCAAGCACAGTAAGGCTTCCCTCACAGCTAGGGCAGTTGAATTAATGTCCTCCTTGACATCAAAACAGTTTTCTGCTTTTTAAACTGCTTTATTTGTTCATTTGTTCCTAGTTTAGAAAATCTTTTAAGACTTAAATACTCATGGTAAGAAATCTTGGTGTATGGTTGCTTCTAATGGCATTCTTCACTTCTGTCTTTCCCTTTAAAAATGTCATTAGCACTAAAAGTACATTCAGTGCTGGAAATGTATTAGGTGATGCTTTTCTTTGCCCTTCTTTTGAGGGCCAGAAGAGCAGAAGAACAGAGGAATCTTGGGGATATGAGTATGGTATTCCAACCTGAAATACATTTCAATCTTACTTGCAGAGCTTTGTGAACTTTGCAATTTATTCATGAACCCAGGTAGAATCGAAGCTCCAGCTTCTGCATGAGGTCATAGTGTGCAGGATCTTCATTTAAATTCTACATGTTACTTCCTTCTCTGAGTGTCATTTGCTGTCACCCTGCAAACAGTGGAGCCACTCCTTCAAGACATTTGGCAGGCAGGAAGGGTGCCTATTCTATGAAGGCACATATATTTTTCCACTTGCCTTGGAGAGTTTAAAAGTGTTTCAGGGAAGAAATTCCCTTTTAGGATACAGTTGGGATGGATAAAATTTCATGAGCTCCTGTCAGTTTCTACAGAGAGAGACCAACAGTAAAGATTGAAACAAATCAGTTACAGTGATGGGCTTTGTCATTTGAAATATATTATCTACAGCTAAGGCATAATATTTTTACTTTTTATAGGCTACTGTGATTAAGGATTTGCCTGTATTCTGGTGCTGTCCATTTAAAATATGAAATTCTTTTCTTCAGCAGAATAGGCTTACCTTGGTTTAAGAGGCAAAATATTCCTGAGTGTGCCCAGGTGGGAACAGAGCAACTTTCCTTGGTTCTCTATGGAAGGGAGACTGCACCAGGCTGCACATGTCACCCCTGTGCCCTGAACAGCCACACCACAGGCCCCCATCAGCACAGAGCCAAAGGGAAATGTAGACAGCCTTTGCTCTTTTATAAATAGAGAAAAGCTTAAGTGTTGATGACAGAGATAATCAACAAAAAATGGTAAATGTGCTCTTTAGCTTTGGTGGTTATCAGTCATGTCTGCAACATCAGAATTCAAGCCGTCTCATCCATTAATACTCTGTTGTGAATTTGGCTGTTAAGTCACGTAAGTCATTTAAAGAAAAGGACATCATAGCACCGACATCAGGTGTCAAATTTTATTCATATTATGACAAAGCACCAAATCAGCTAAACATCAGAGATTTTAGCAGCTAAATCTGACGGAGATTTCCTTTGTTATAGTTTATTAAAAATAATATTGCTGAGCATGAGCCTAAGCTATATATAGTATTTGCTTTTCTGTCAATGTAGGCATGTATGACATGATAACCTGAGGCCAATAGTGTCAGGTTTTTACTCTGAAAAGTGACTAATTCTAACCTGGGAAAAGACTACAGAAGTACCCACTGAGCAGCTCAAGTGCTGGAGCTTGGTAGGAGAACTGCTGTTTGTCACTGAAACTGCAGCACTGAATGTTCTGTGCATGGCAATACACAATGTACCTGCAAGTCATCAGCCTTTAAGATGGTGTTCCCAGATGGCAATATCTCAGCTGTAAGACAATTCCTGAAGCCATGTGAGAGGCAAAACACTGAAGAAAATTGTCTGTGTGAGTGCTGTGCATCTGTGCTGAGTTTCTCTCATGTTCGTGTTTCAACAAAGTGAAATTCTTTTTGTTTTGGTGTTTTAGGGAGGGTTTTGTCCCACCTCACTGTGGAACACTGGTAGTGCTCCAGCCACTGGTGTTGCTCATCCCGTGGGTCTCCAGATGAGTTGTGTTCCTGACTAATTCACAACTTTCATAATATCCATAAGACTTTCAGAGTATAATTATTTCAGAGAGGTTAGGAGGTCAAGTGGGAGGTTAAAACTGCTGCTGAAGGAAACACTGCTAATAGAACTAGGTGAAAACTTCTGAGCTTCCCTTTTGTCAAAGTGCTCTGACACTCTGGGATGTTCTAAGTTATTATTTTAGTTTTAATTTGCATATTATTAATTTCCATCGTAACTTTAGTCTCTAAGCAGGTTCTTTGTTGCAGGTGGCTTGACATTTCAGTTTGTCCTCTCAAAGGTGCTTGCATGAAGGTCACTTTATAAACTTAACTCTGGCTGATGAAAACTCTTGTGGATGTATTTTTCTTTGGGGTTTTTCTGTGGGGAAAAATAAGTATGTCCTTGCTAGTAGCTGAAAAAACAAAAGAGAGATTGTCATTAACCAGCTTAGGTTAAAATGTGTTGCCTCACTTCCATGTAGAAGTTTTAATGTCTTTATTTTATTGTCTTCAGCACCAAAAGTAACTACATTTTAGATAATTTTTGTTCTTGAATTTGCATGTGTTGATGTCAATGTGGTACCTCTGGAAAACTGACAGCAAATGGACAGATTTGTGATTCCTTTCAGTGAAGCCAGGAGAAAGAGTAAACTTAGGGGTTAAGAAATACCTGTAGGGAGCTGGGGATTCTTCCCAGAGTTGTACAGTAACTACCTTACTTTGTTCCTGTCCCAAAATGATGAAAAATTACAGCACTTGTGGAACACAAGAAGAGTTAAAGGACCTCTGTATCCACAGTCATTACTCATTGTCATACAAAATTAAACATGGCAGGGCTGGATTACAAAGCAAAACTAAATGAATCTGCAAACTGAAAACCTCAAACAAACAAACAAGAACCTCAAAACCCTTGAGATCAAGGCGGTTGCTATAGAGTATCTTAAGAGGGTGTGGCACTTGGTTGTAATTCACTGGAACTTATCCTGTGTAGACAAAAACTATTATCAAATTTAGTTTAGAAAATGTAATAGTGGTAGAAATAACACAATTTATTTTAGAAAACTCTCAGAAGGTTATACCACTAGAAGAACCACTTTCTGAGGAGTGGTAAGCGACCTGATTCCTCCCTGGCACTGCATCTTTTTTTATTGTTATGCTTATTATTGCAGTTCTAGGCATTCCAATAATGACCCAGGTGTCTATTATATCAAGTTCTCTACAACTTCAGAATAAAACTTACACCCTTGACTTGAGGAGCTAAAGCCTAGAAATAGAATATTAGAAACAGGAGATTCTGGGAGAGAGGAGAAGGGAATGCTAGGAGGTACTGACAGAACATTCTTGAGTAATGCTTTGGATTCATGAGCAAAATTAAAATTAGTGGTTTTTTTTTTTTCTTTTTGCATATTTGGGAAATTCTGTGGAACGGGCAGAGAACAGTGAAGGCTGGAGATGAGGAGCTAGATGATAACCTAGTGACACTTGCTTGGTTGATAAGTGACAAGAGAAGGGGTTCAGAAGGGCTTGGAAAATGAAGACAAGCAGTTTAAGCAGTGTGGAGAACAGAATTGCCTTCCTGAAAGGCAGCCTGAAAACTGAGTTTTCAGAAGCATTCAGGAGGGGTTTGAAGTGAGCATGAGTCTTGACATCAGTGAGGAAGCCAGCAAGGGTCAACCTGCAGTGGAAAAGCGGTGTTTTATTGCAGGAAAAATAGGCTGGAGGGCAAGATTTGATGACTTGGGAAGAGGTTCAAGGTTAAGATATTCATTATGTAAACACACAATTATCTGTGCGTGACTGTGCCCATAGTAATCTAGAGGTCCAGCTATGAAAAAGTAAAAAAAAAATCTGCTTTTGAAGTTATTGATGCTGAGCTACCAAATGCTGATACACAGATGGCAGTGAACTAGCTCAGATTTTAATTTGCCTAGAAAGAGGCAGCTCTGCTTTAAAGGATGGACCAGTGCATCAGCATATGGAAACAAAGGCTGTTTGTTTCCTGGTGAATATGTGTTAAAGGAGTAGAAAACAGGGTAAGAAAGACATGGAATTCTGTAGGAATCCACAGAGAAAACTGTGAAGGTTAAAGAGAGATTGGTGGGAAAGGGTGAAGGAAACTGCAGATAGGTCCAAGTCAGAGGAGCCATAAGACAACATGTTTTTAAAAAAACAGGACACAGATGCCAGCATGATTCCAGATTTTTACT
>VZTR01022646.1:145468-179226 GCA_013400775.1 Chaetops frenatus | reverse complement strand
TTTTTTTTTTTTTTTAATGTTACTTGTGGAAGAGATGTAGAGATCTTGTGCAGAGAAAAGAGCAAAAACCCAGAGAAGCATTAGGAAGCAAATCAAGTAAAATTTTAATTTATTCAGGTCCTGTTAATTCTGTACTTACCAGAATTAGGAGAACTATGGCAGTAAATACTGAGAGCATATATAAAACCCATGATTGACAGTTTTATTCAATTTAAAAAGTGGAGCTTAAGTAATAGGATTTTTGTTTGCTTGTTTTAAATAAAACCAAAGCAGAATACCAAAGTAGGCGACACCAGAATTAGGTATTCCACTGCAATATGAGTTCATGAATTTAAATTAAAAAGAAAAGGTCTGGCATTTAGTACCTGTCTATTTTCTATTAAAATGTGAACATTTTTGTGTCTTTAAGCATGTATTTATAGTACCACACTCTATTATTTAAAGTTTCTGAGCACCTTGGTTTAATTGCTATCAAATATTGTTGCTCAGAGTTCAGGTCTTAATTAGTGCATGGACATGAAGAAGAGCAAGTAGGTCAGATAATCAGTTTGCTGGTGCCTTAATTGAGTAGATACAAATCTGAACACTGAAGTGAAATAGTGAGTCTTTCTTACGCATTTTAACACAATTAAAATCTAAGGTGTTGCTACACTTGGTATACCAGAGCTGTTTGTCAGCTCTTCACTGAGGTAAGATTCATAGTTAATAGATCCTCAACATGGATAAATATTATCATGATGGTTTTAAAGTTGAATCATCAGGCTGAAAACCTGACTCCAAAAATAGCATCATTCTTCTGAGGGTTGACTCGCGGCTTAGGGGTAACTTTCTGTAATTCTCAGCCCATGTTCTCACGTATTTCCTTCCTCAACAGTGCTTTAGGGCAGCACAGCCTCTCTCTGCTGCCACTTCCTACATGAATAGTAAATGGGAAAACACTTAATTTTTATCTTAGTGATATATTTTTGTGTTGCTCAGAATGAACTTGGAATCTGTTGAGCATTTTCTTATCAGGGTTGGAAAGCTCTTTCTTTCAGATGTGTTTATGTAACAAGAAATGCCAATATAGGAGTCAGGAACAATACAAACGGGCAAGTAAAGGCAATGGGAGTCTAGATTTGCTGGAATCCACCAGACTGCTCTTTAGCTGGAGTTACTGGCAAGTATGAATCTGCTATGAGACTTTGGACCTAGTATGTTAATATATTACTCCTGACAATAAATGACTTCATGGATTCATTTGGAGAAAAATATGGTTCAAAGATGGAATAAAGTAGTGGTGAATCAGGCTTCTTATCCCTCACAGTTATTATGCCAAAGGCAGGGTAGCAAATAAATACTGCTGGTGGTGAGCATTAAGTTTGCTCATTATAAATGCAGAGTCATGTACCAGTCTCCAGCGTGATTTCATCTGGGAACATTGCCATAAGGATTACAAATGGCTTTCAGCCTGAAAATTGGTATGTATTGCTCTAAACTTCCAGTGGGGAGTTGGCAATTTATCCTTCAGATAATCATCTTGTGTTAAGTTGAACATCTCAGTGTAACTTTTTGCTACATGATAAACCAGCTCCTATGAATAATTTACTGCAACTGGCAACCCACTTCAACTCTGAAGTCTTTATAAAGTCTGGTGGCTTTTCCAAGTTTAGAAACAAACTTGGAGCCAAAAATCCCATTACACTCGAAGTCAATGGAATTTCAGTGTTAATTGCAATGGGAATCATAATTTGACGTTTTAGGGCAAACTTCTCAAAAACAGAAGTTCTACATGACATCACTGAGAGGCCAAAACTGTACCTTTGTGTCCAAGTGAGCAGAGCTCATTTACCTTCCCCTGTACTCTACAGCATCATGAGGGGGTCGTGAAGATTTTATCTTCTGTAGGTGTTTGAAATATTTTCACTGGGTTAAAAATGTTGGCTGAGTTACCTGGGGTTTCATTTCTCCCGTGGCAGGTTTAGGGTGTGTTCTGCACCTCACCACTGAAACGCAGCACGCGAGATGTGGGTGTTGCACCCAAATGATCCTTCCAGCCTTACAGGAAACCTGCCATGGCACTCAAGTTGGTGATTTTCAGAATGAGCAGCAGCACCTTTCAGTTTGCCAGGCCCTGACCGAGTGGTTGATCTGTACCAGTGAGGTCTGTCCCAGCCTTTTGCTCTGGCTCTGTCTGGCCATGCTGGGCCAGAGCTGAAGTAGGAGAGGGAATTCTGTGAATTGTACTTAGATCATCCCCCTGTGTAAAATAGAAGCAACCAAAGCTTGTCAGAGGATCTTTAACATCAGCAAAGAAGTATTCTGTGTGCACGTGATAGATTGTATATTCATTATCTCAGCCCTACCCCTTTGTAAATCACAAACTCTTCCCATTTTGAGCATTCTTGCTCAGCTCTGTTTTGTGCTGTGCTCCCTCCATGTCCCTGGCATGTGTGTATACTGTGCAGGCTTTTCAGGGTGCACTGCCTGAGCAGAGAATGAATTCTTTGGCAGTGAGAGGGCTGTGCAAGTGATATTTCAAGGCTGCAGCTGAAAGCAGAATTTTTCTCGGAGGAGATGGGTGGAATAGAAGGGCCAAAAGACCCTTTGTTCTGAATGTAACAACTGAGATTTAGGGGCATAAACTCTCTGTTTTCTCTTCCGTGCTGATTTGCTACATGGGTATGGCTTGTCCAATGACAGGGGGTAAAGCTGCTTCTCCTTATTTCTGGAGTTGGTTTGAGTAGCAGTACTGAATGCAGCTTTTCTTTTCATTGCAATACTCTAAGTTTTCTTGATAGTCATGCAAATTTTTAGAAAATGTTAGGCTTAAAGAGAGAAAAATAACATTCAGCAAAACGAGTTCACCTGAAGTGCACGTGGGGAGAACATTTCAAGCACCTAATTTTCTCTAATATTAGTTCCTAGTCACTATGAAGATTTCTTGAGAATCTTACACAGCTCTCAACTACCAGTCATTCATTTTCTCATCATTCAGCTATCTTAGGACAAATAAATGTTTTGCTTAAGAAAAAAAGATAAATTGTTTAACAAAAATAAGGATGCTTTGACTAAACCTCACACTTTTCACCTTATATGAGGATTTGGGGAACCCTTTTGTTAATTTTAATTGTGTGATACCAATCTCAGTTTGCTTGTCTTAATGTGAAGAGACAGAGAGATTATTGGGTAGAGCAAACAGAAATGAAGCAATGGCTTTAGACAGGACACTTCTAGGAAAAGAAATTCAAGAAAGCTACAGAACAATTGGTACTTTAGTTGGAAGGTGCCAATTTACAGACATGAGGCTATTTGCTGGCCAAGTTTCTCAGCAGATATTAAAAATACTGGAAACAAATTACAAGAAAACCCCCAGATTTTACAATCTAGGGGCAGATTAGCTGTGGAGAGATTAGTTATGAGGCTGGTCTTCGAGACCACAGAAGAGACTGAAGCACAAGCCTTGTTGCAGACACCTCTGTCATGCTTTGAAGGCAACCAGTGTCCTTCTCTTCAGACCCAGGCAGGAACCTTCTGTCACTTTAATCATTTGCTTGCTGCAGACCTTTAGATTGATAACACAGGGTTTTGTTTTGAAGAATTTCTGTCCCATTGCTTTAATTTGCTGTGAGCTCCAGGCTTCAGGGGAGGTTTCCTGAGGTCAGTGAGAGCAGCTGGAGCTGCAGGGAGGGCAGGCAGCACGTGGCAGCCTCCAGAGCCAGCCTGTCCCTGTGTGCGTGGCACTGACCCACCCAGTGGGACACTGCTTGAAGGAGGGGTGGCAGAGGCTCAGGGCACATCCTAGAGACTCTGAGACTTGTGGATGACAAATCCTGCCCTGGTTTTTACAGAGTTTCTCACTGACAGTAATGCTGAAATCCTTGCACCTTCACTTTTTGGGAGGGTAAATGCCTTTTGTCAAACCTAACTGATTTCCTGAACAAAAGTGCTCCCTGCCAGGTGCCCAGGAGACATCGTTGTACATCAATGCTGCTCTAGTGAAAAAACAAAATGGTAAAATGCTGTGGGCTAGAACAGACTAATGAAATGTAAGGAGGCTTATTTTGTTACAGACTAAGGGAGTTGTTACCTGGTGCTTTGGTACCAATATCCAAGTGAGATTCTTTCTGTGGAAATTCAGTAGTTCCTTGGGGAGTATGTGTATAATGGTGATGTGCAAATGTGTGCTTGTTTTGCTAAGGAACTTGGAATGAATGCTGTAAATCAGCATACAGCCAGTGTCTTGACTTCAGTGCAACTAAATACATTTTTGTCTAAGGTCTAGTCCCTTGAACAAGCACTGCTGTGATATTTGCTGTTATAGCTCAAATGGAAAGTCCGAATTCTAAGTAAAATTTTTGAAGTTACCCTAGCAACTTGGTAGTCCATATTTAGTGTTCAGGCATTTGGACTTCCAGGACAGTACTGGAGTGGTTGTTCAACAAATCACTGTCCTGAATTACTGCAGAATTTCTATCCTGTTGTGTTGGTTGATGGTGATGTTTGCAATGTTGTAGAACAAATGTTCTGGTAAAATGCATTTCACCTGTATTTTTTCAAGTGTTTGAAACAAAAGTGCCTCAATTGTCCATTTTGTGCTGAAGTGGGCTGCAAAATAGCTCGTGTGCTTGTTGATGCTTGTTAAAAGCATCCTCCTCAAGAAGGACTGCTGTGACCATTTATCTGTTCAACAGCTTGTTTAAATCACAAGTGCAAGCTGTGTGTTTATAGGGCTACAGGATGTTAAAGCATGAGCATGGTTTTAATTTGTAAGGCCATCCTTTACCTGAAGGTCAATTTAAAATATGTTCAATAAAAAGGCATAGATGTGCATAGCTAACATGTACATTTTGAGAGGGTAATTCAGTTCATGTAAATCAGGTAATCTCCTACAGCCTGCTCCAGACAACAGATTTGTGTACCATCCTTAAACAAAAAAAAAAAACCCAAACCCATAAGCCACAAAAGAAACTCCCCCTCCCCCCAAAAAACCACAAAACACTCAAAAAGTATTTGGAAAATGCAAGCAAGCAAATAGAAACAGGAAGGTGTGGTATGCAAGCAATTAAAGTATTTTAATATGTGAAATTATTTAAAGGGAGGCTTTACCATGGTTTTATGTTTCATAGCCCTAGGTTTCAGACTAGAACAGTAATCAGTAGTGTCAATAGTTACTTCTCTTTTACCAAATGGATCTCCTTCCTTCATCCCAATATAGTTATTATTGTGTTCTCTCAGTGCAGGGACTGTTTCATTCTCAGGGTGGGGGAAAGGAGCCAGGCACTGTCTGTAGGTTTTAAGAAAAGTTTTCTGGCCAAGTGCAGCACAAACCAGTGCCTCCCTGTTGGCTAACATGCTGCTCACATCGGATTTTTAGAGGTTGTGTGCTTTTGATGTGATTCCTGCAGTAGAAGAACACAGCAGTCAAGTTGCAAGGTTGTGCAAAGTTTTCAATTCTGAAGTGAAATAAGAAATGGATTTATTGTAGAAGAGACTGCAGTGTTTGTAATTATATACAACAGTTAAATGTTGTCCACATTACTGGATAAGCAAAGCAACATCTTGAAAGAGCCTTGCTGGACCAACTGCCACCCTGCCACATTCTGGTTTAGTCTGAGCTTATTTTTATGTGCCACTTACCAAGCTGAGAGGTGCCTGTCCTAACACAAGGTGAGAAATTCAAGATTTCTCACCTCTTTTTCTAACTGGCCGGCAATGAAAAATGAAGTGATATTAGCAGGTAGGCTCTCTTAATTAGCAACCTGCTAATTAAATCTGTTAAGCATAATTGTATTTGATTGTTCTACTTCTGTACAGCTTTGCCAACAGGCAGAATTGAGTAGTTCCTCCAGTCGCAGCCATCGTTCTGCTTCTGCCCAGAAGGAGGCTCAGACTGAACCATTGCTGCTTTGACACCAGAAAAAGCTGGTGGAGCTGTGGGATAACCTGGCTTTGCTGGGTCCAGAAGGTGCAATGATTACCTGCAGCCTTCAGGCCACACTGAGAAAGGCTGAGGTGTCTGAGCTACCAAAACCAGCTCAGCCTTGAGGGTTTTCAGGCATTCTGCTTTCTTTGTGCAGACTTTGCACTTCTCAGAGTTACAGCCAAGCCTGCTCCTGTGTTTCCAGTCACTGATACCTGTCATTAAGGAAAAAAAAAATGCAACCTCCCTTAATTTTTTTGTGTCATGTTTCTGTAGTGACAACATGCTGAAATGAAACACCTCTTCGTAGTAGTTAAAAATTAAAATAGCTGACAATTTCCCTCTCTGTTTTCTAGTAGTAATTTCAAGTAAAAGGTAAACAGTCTGCAACAAAAAGTTCATCTGTAGGGTGTCCTAACAATCCCCTTTAAAGATCATCTTGATCTTATAGCCTTGCTCTATCACTACCTCAGTCTCTCTCCAAAAAAAAAAAAAAAAAGCATCTAAATAGATCATAAACATGTATACAATAGTTGCTCTTGGCCTGTCTAGAAAGTGCATTCTAAATGTTTATTGCTTTTCTAAGGCATCAGTTTTGTTTGCAGGAATGTTAATAACCTGAGTTGTGGATGCAGTGTGATCTTGTTAGTGTGCCCATAGTTCTTACAGTTTACTTCAATCCTTTCTTCAGTCATAACCATCCATTCTGGAAATGTGCTTGCCAGGTCCTTTTATTGCCCTGCTCTCCTCCTGTAGGGCATGACTGAACTATTCAACTTTTCTCTGTTCAACCTCTTAAAACTTCCACTCACCTCACTTCAGCCAGCTCAGGCTTGTTATCATTTCTGTGGGGTGAAGACAATGAAACTTCATTAAGTGGGGCAAAACCTTGGATTAGTCTAAGCCATTAATGGTAACTTAATTAACTTTTATGCAGCTCTGTCAGGTTGCATCTGCCCTGACAGTGTTACAGGAGGGTAAACAGGGGACACAGTTGTGCCCAAAACACCACCATTTGTTTTGATTGTATTCAATCCCTGCATTGCCTGCTTTCAGCATTCCATTCAATTTATTTATCTATCTATCTATCTATCTATCTATCTATTTATTTATTACATGAAGCTCTTAAATCTCTCATCAGACCTGGCTTGTTCTGCTTTTCTGCTTTCTTCCCTATTTTACTGGAGTTTTCACAAATGAGAATGCTCACATAAAACAATTTACAACATCAACAATGAACAAATACCAGGAAACTCTGGGCACTGAAAAGATTCCCAAATACACATAGCATAATTTCCAGTTTCCCTTTTGTTACAGACAAATAGAATAGCTACAGTGAGTGACAGGAGCATTAATTTGGTGCTTCTGTCCACTCTTGTCTGTGACTCTGCCACCACTGAGTTATCAAAGACTTAACACCTACAGCATGATGTTTCCATTTCATCTTTCTCGTAGTTCTTCCAAGAAAAAGATCTGATTTTAGTAAAAAAAAAAAAATTCTATTTGTGATTAGTGAACAGGCAATCCTGGCATGGTCCTGTGTTACCTTCCTGGCCTTGTATGTAACCTGTCAATCTGAAAGAGGACTTATACCCTCCATCCTTGCCCTGCTTTTTCTTTCTTCTAGAGAAACCTTCTGCCTTGATTTGTAGTCAAACAGAGTAGAAAGAATTTGTAGAACATTATAAACTCATGTCTTTGGTCCCAGGTGTAGTCCCTGAGGCCTTTGAGGGCACTCCTTTGCTATAAATACAGAGCAGCCAGTGTCTGTCCCTTTTTCCAGTCTCTTGTGTCTGTGTGTATTGACATATAAAAAGTAAAATGAGAACAAAAGCCCTGAAATGTAGCCATTCTCTTCTCCCTCCTGCCTGTATTTGTCACCAGTTGCTAATAACTTTTTGTTGTATATAGTAGCTGCTTCAAGTGTGGGTTTTAGCATTTGTTTGTAGAAAACCTTCATTTATCTTTCTATCTGTCCTATAAAAGGTTGAGATGCTCTGAACTCCTGTGCTGCTATTCTCTTTTTTTTTCCTCTCTGGTGAGGTGTTATCCTCAGATGCAATAGTCTAATCAGAGCTGACAGCCGTATTTAAGCCAGCCCCAGGGTGTATATCTTGCTCTTTGAAGACCCTCAGTATGGCCATAGAAAACAGAAATAAAAGGGCACCTGATGAGACAATAATCAGTCGTATTTGCATATTTCTTCTTAAATACTTAACCAGCATTTACTTGTTGACAACAATGAGCAATTAGTTGTTAGTTTAGACCAACTTTTAAAATGTTGTGTTGCTTCCTGCACGAAAGGAAATAATTTAAAAGCCACTATGGGGTCAGCCTGCTGCTATTCAGCATATTTATCTTTGCCATTAGCTTTTGGGTGAAAGTGCTGCTTCTGTGGAGAGGCCACAAATTGTGTTTGTGCTTCCTTTTGCAGAATGTTTATTACACAAGCAGTCAGCAGCTCCACGTGGGAGTTCTGAGCCCCACCATCGACGATGATGACAACCGATGCCTGGTGGATGTGAACAGCAGGCCCAGGCTCATTGAATGCAATTATGCCAAAGCCAAGAGAATGAAGCTTTACTGGCAATTTACTCAGGTAATTCTTACCCAGCAGCTATTTCAGAAAGTTTTAAAGCTTGTTTCTGTGTCTGAAGTGTGAGTAATCTGTTTACTAACAGAACAGAACCAGATTTATCCTTGCTTTCTTTGCACGGAGCCAGGAAGCTGGTGTTTAGATTTGATCCCAATGTCAGCTACCTCAGTAGGGTACAAAACTTGTATTATATTTTCTGAGCTTACCATGAATAACTTGTTTCTAAGACAGAGTAATGTTATGGGGGGAAAAAAAAGGTTATTTCAGTGGAGTCAAATGCAAAGTAACCTAATAGGAATAAGGAACAGAAATTTTTTTGTTGGTTTGTTTTTTTTTGTTTTGTTTTGGTTTGGTTTTTTGTTTGTTTTGTTTGTTTGTTTGTTTGTTTGTTTTTTGTTTTTTTAGAACTAGCAACTCGGAAATGGGGGTAGTGGATCATTGGTGATAACAGCCTCATATTGAGATAGTTCTGGAATTCCTTTCTCAAAAAGATTAATGCTTTTATACATGAGTAGGAGAGATGCAGAAAGAGGCCCAAGGAAGGGCTGAGGGGCTTTCACAGCGATGAGAAGGCTGACAGGACACTAAGGCCAGGCCTGGTGCCCCCCTTCATAACTGACTTAGAAACAGTAGGGATAGTAAAGAAGCCACTAAAGTTCTGGGGCTGGAAAAGGTGCTCTGCCACATAATACTTCTGGAGATTACTCTGGTTTAGCTAAGAGGAAATGGCAAGATGACTCAGGACATCTCAGTGTTTCCACAGAGGGATGTAGGTTACCTTGAAGACAAAACAGATTCCAGTGGTTGGAAGCTAAAGAAAATCAAATTGTGTTTTTCAAAGTAAGACAAGTTTTTCCTAAGGTAGGTTTAACACAATGGAACTTTGCCATGTCAGGTACTGACATGCTGGTGAATCAATTAAATGAAGTGACATTATTTTCAGAAAGAAATGCATGATTTAGCTCCTGGGGGAGATGTCATAGTGTGAGTTTGCCTGGTGTCACAGCTGCTCCCCTACAGTTTTGAGTCAACAAATCTAGATGGGTACCCACAGGCTGGGGCTTACCATTAAGGTAATTTTTTTCCTGCACTTCATTTTTCTGTAACATCCATGTGGGTTTGCAAATATCTTTTCTGTCAACTCAATAATTTCTTTAACAGCCATTATTGATCTATTTTAGGACCTTGTTAATACAGTTAGGATCAATCTTGGTGCAGACAGTGTCTGGATGCTAATCAGTAAAGCATAATATTAGCTTATTTTGTATTTATACTTGTAAATCATCTAGGTGTTTAAGAGATAACTCTTAAGCAGCAGATCTTAAATCCCTAAATTGGCCCCTCAAGGGCAAAGTTTTAATTATGTCTTCTCACAAGTTTTAACAAGTCTTATCACGAGGGGAGCCTCACTGTATCCATCTCTGCTCTTGATTTTTTATACAATTTCTAAAAAGTGTAATTAACATTAAAGAGTATTTCAGTAACATTTTAGCATGGTGCACCTATCCAGTGATTGTGCTGTATACCCCAAAGTTATGGTGACAATTAATGGTTTCTACTCCAGGATACTGCTATTTCATAACACTGATTATGTTAGATCTCATTGTGGGGGCAGCAGTAGAAGGCCTTGATAATTTAGCTATTAAAATCTTTAAAAATGGGATTTAGCAGCATTGGGTTTGTTGCAATTCCATGTTCCAGATACAATCTCTCAATGAAGGTGCAGCACTGGTAAACTCGACTGTATGGAGTCTCTCTTCCTTCTGCAAAGGAGGTGAAAGCTAACTATAAGCTCAGGATAAATTAAGAAACAAATGAAATAATTAAAAGTTCTCTTTTAAAAAGGATTTTGTTAATACCCAATACAATTAAAATGTCATTACTGCTCAACATCTTGTCTGGTACTCAGCCCTGGGTACCTTCTTGTAAGGTAGAAGAAAGTTAATGAATGTAATCAAGGCTTGCCAAGATCAGCTGATAAACTCCAATTGAAGTGCTCCCATTTAGTCTGGTGAAAAGCTGTGTTTGTGTGACTGTCTTGGAAGCTCCCTTTCTCTAAAAATGTTCTTTTTTTATTACTTTTTAAAAACTTTGGTATTTCTTTTCCATATTGTGCAGTGAGCAGGGCTACTGTATCAGGACTGTAACCATTGATGCTTATGTAGTCTTGAAATGTGTGAACTGTTAATTAAAATGTAGATGCTGGTTGTAGCCTTTTGTAGCACTTTTCTTTAGCTGCAGGAATGCTTCGACTTCTCTGGGTTTTTGAGCCATTTCATGAGAATATCTGATGGTGTAGGTAAGTAAAACTACAGCAGTGCAAGTGGAGAATTCTCTCAGAAAGGGAATAGGAAACAGACTGACCACCCAAAGCAGGATAAGCCAATTGAACTAAGTTTCCCTGACCAGCACAAAAATCTCTGTTTTCCCTGCTTGACAGACATTTATGTTAAGTTAGTTTGAATGAGGAAACACTATAATCTGAGGCCCCACAATAGTCTATGGTGGGACAGAGACAACAATTTGGTTGATAGAAAACTGTACAGCTTTTTAAACAAAAAATTTTTCTTCAAGTAACATTTTCCTCCTCCTTTGTACTGTGTAGTGATGAGTGAATTCCACATGACAAAAGTAGAAGATAGGGTTATCCTCAGTTAGAGGACTCCTTGCTTCTCTAGATCTATCAAAGAATTATTTAATTAATTATCAATTCACATCTTTTCGATCCGAAGTGTGTGCATACACATGTATATATGCTTGTGCATATATATCAAACTTGATTTATTTTTTAAATTTTAATTTATCTTTTATTTAAAAATTTTAAATTCCCTACATATTTTCAGTTGCAGGCAGCTGGAGTCAGGCAGCCAGATGTCCACTGCTACCTTGTGGGCAGAATTGTGGTTTGATGGACAGGCACATGGAGGGAATCAGTACCTTTGGTATCTGTCCTGTACAGAAGCTTACATTGAGCATTCAAAGCTTGTAGTGTGTGTTTGTATAATCAGGATCTATCTGAGTACATTTCCATGCTCTGCAGTTTTGTACAGCTGCCAAATGCAATGAGACCCAATAAAATGTAGGCTTTGGTGGCATTCTTGCTTCCAAAGCTTCTTCAAGTGTTTATAACAGTAATTATGTCAAATTATGTAAATTAGCCCAGAAAAGACTCCCATCAACTGGGTGGTGTTCAAGAATTTTATTGTTCAGGCTGTTTGTCAAGTCTTCTCTTAGGGAAATGTTTGTTTTGGAAATACTTTTATGCTGAAATGTCTCCTAGGTGTTTGACAGCTCATCTAGTTTGGTCTGTCTCACCACTTTCTCATTTAATCAGAACAAAGTTAGAGCCTGTTGCAAAAAAACAGTAAGTAATCAGAAATTAGGAAAGGCAGAGAAGATAGAGGCAAGAATTACATGGTAGCAAAAAGGTCAGAATTTTACTAAAATATAATTTGAAACACGATCTCAAGGAAGCTGCTTTGGCATCATGAAGCATGAGGAGAGCAAGAACTAAGGCTGTGAGCTGATTTTGGTGGGGATCAGGTGCAGACACTGCTGGCAGCAGCAGCAGCTCTGTGGAACCGAGTGCTGGCACAAAGCACCAGCTCAGCAGCACTTGTCACTGTCCCTGTGCTGCTGGTGGTGCTGGTACAGGGTCTGGTGGGTGGCAGAGAAGGGGCTGTGAGCTGTGGGAGATGGAGGACAGAGCACCTGGACAGGTGGGGCCTCAGGAGAGCTGTTGGTGGAAGCTGCCTGTGGCCAGCCCAGTTCTCTGGTAAGGTTAGGTTTGGTGATGTTCTGGAGAAGCAGGGCATTCTCAGTGCTGCAGTCAGGGTTTTCGGAGGGCAGATCCCAAATTTGGGGGATTTTTAGAAGTGTCTCAGTCTCCAGTCTGATCTCTCAGGTTTATTGCTGTAGTAAAATTTGTCTCTATGTACCTCAGCTGGGTGGCAGCACATCAGTTAGTTCACTTACCTTATTAGGGCTCCTTCAGAGGCAAAGTAAAGGCAAAAGGAGGAAATTTTTCTGTAATTACTCTTTATCTTGAACTGTCTTCCTGTTTCTGTTTAGCTGGACAGGGATGTGACTGTTACATTCTAACCAGATGAGCCACGCTCTCACTTTTTGCTGTTGTGAGAGATGCAACAGGGGAGAGCTCTGTGTAAAAAGAAGCAAAAGAAAAGAGAGCAGGCTGAGCTAAAAACTTTGGATTAATCATTTGCAGCTGTTTCATCCTTAGTTAATTTAAGTTATTTAGCTTCCAGTGTGGTTGTCATAGAAAGGTAGGAAGAATTTGCATCTATAGGGATGGGCACTCACCAGATCCTTCATGGGAGGCAGAGGCTGTGCAGGGCCTGCTCTCAGCACTGTCCTGTTCCCACGTCCTCTGATAGCATTGTTTGTGCATGGGGTGGAGAATTGGGATTCTAGTCACTGCTGAAGATTTCCACAGGATGTCTTCCCATTCGTAAATGTTTTGTAGCGGTTTCACATTCACCTGCTCGCGTGCTCACACCAGGCGAGAGTGTAGTGTAGTGGTTTTATGAGAATAAGGATTAAGAGAAATGCAAAACAGGCCTAAACTTCAAAGATAAAAATAGTTTATTAACAAAAAACAACAGAATCAAAATCAACCCCCAGGTGGTTTCTTCTTCCTCCCCCCAGCCCCTCACCCATGATGGTTCCTTTCTCCCACCTCATTTATCTTCCTTTACCACCATCCTTCTCACCAACAACACAGAGAAACAAACTTAGAAAACCCCTGGTCAATTTACCACTCTTGAAATAGGCTTTCATCAGTCCAATTGGAAGAAGAGTCTCTCTTGTCTCACCATGGAGATTTTTTCCCACAAGACGCATAAGTCTCTTGTAGAATCCATATCACTGTGAACTCCCGCCCAGAAAGGATATTAGTTCACATGTGACACAAGTCTTCCCCCGGTTACAGCTTTTCCCACAACTGTCATCCAAGGGCTCATTCGTATACTATGGGGTGGAGTTTTAAGGATGAGTTGTCCTGGTAGGAAAGCAAAGGTCTTCTCTCTCTGGAAGCAAGGTTTCTCATTCCTGGAACAAGGGGTCTTCTTCTATCCCCGAGGGCAAGGGACTCTCATCGCTCATCTCTGTAGCCTGGTCCCCATCTTTCTCTCCCTCTGGTCAGGTTCCTCATTAATCACAACTGCTTCAGCACCAAGTGCCTTTGCTCAGGTTACAAGCAGGACATTCGCGGTATCCCCCCAAGGTATTCCGTGAGTTACAAGGAGCAGTTCATCACCATGGCTTTACAAAAGATTTTCAGCTTAAAGGCATCTCTTCTTTCTCCCCTCCTTTAGTCTTTAACTTTTTTCTCATTGACTTAGGAGCTTCTGAAGCCTTCTTCTCTGGCTCAAATCCCGGTAACCGCAGGCTGATCTCTCTCTCTCTCTCTCTCTCTCTCTTGGGGGGGAGGGGGGGGGAAGCCCAGCCCGGGAGAGGGGAGGGCCGGGAGCCCCCTCCTGGAGTTCCATTCTCCTCTCCCTCAGGCAGGGAGGGGGAAGCAAAAAAACAACCTCAGAGCAACAGCAGCACTGCCCGAGGCGGGGGGGGTGGGGGGGGAAACCCGGCAGGGTCCCGGGGTCCCGGCCGCAGCCCCGGCACGGCCGCCAGGCCCTGGGGCCCGGAGCGACCGGCCAGGGCCATGCCGGAGTTACCTTCACCGCGGGCGGAAGTCGAAGAGGGCTTCCAACTTCCCGCTCCTAAAAAATGTAAGCTTCGCAAAGACGCCTCTAATTTCAAGTGGCTACGTGAAGTGCCCATCTTAAAATTAGCCAATCCGTGGGCTCCTCATCTCTGCTGGAAACTGTGTCCCGGCAGAAGTAGGAAAACAAAGAACCCCCCCCAGGAAGGAGAAAAAAAAAGTTGTTGTCCTTTAAACCACAACATGTTTGGAGGAGGTGGTTTATGCTGTGCCCAGAAACTGTAAATAAAATTTCTTGCTGAGAGATATAGTTACAATAAGTATTTCCTAAATATCATAGTAGGAATTCCTTGGGAAGGAAAAGGGAAGAAAGACAAGAAAATTAATTACTTAGTTGTTACAGATGTTCCTCAGAGAAATACGATGATTTAGATCTTATTTAAATAGGTAGTAGGTAATAGATAAGGAGATACTCTGTTTAGCTATATAAAGAAAGAATAGGCCTTAAAATTACTGAATTTACAGCTTGTTCCTCCTGCAGACTTTGGCATTTCAGTTACTCTTACCCACCTTTATCTAATGAAAATAAAGGATGTGCAGGACTGTTTTAACCACTGCCACATTCCAAAGAAGTACAGGATTGCAGGATTAAACTGGCAAGCTGGGGAGCAGACAGAGAATATCTACACCAATTTCAGATGCCCCCTTGCTGAGCACACAGAATGCAGAAGCAGAGCCCAACACCATTATACAGCAGCCTAATTCTAATGTCCACTCCTGTTTTCATCCCATTCATTAGCCAAGGACATCCCAATAGGAATTGATCTCAGTAGAGCTGTGTGTGTCTAAGGGAACAGTGGCCCCATCCACTTTATCAGATTCTTCCATTATGAGAGCCACAGGCTGGCAAAAAATCATTAATTCATCAAGAGTTTGGATTTATGTGGGATTTCTAAGCACAAAGGATGCAATACTCTCAGTATGTCTCTGTAGTTGAAGACATGCTGTACTGCTACAGAACTATGTAATTAGGCAGTGCTGTTTGCCTGGCAGCTCAGAACAGAGAGGGATGGTGATCCTGTTACAAGAGATACAGGCTTTGATCCTGCAGGAGAAATATAAAAACAACCAGAACCTAATTACTCAATTAAATGAGCCAATGGCCTGGGTTAAGCCCTGTATTTTTAGTGAGGCTGTCTGATTTTTAAGTAGCCAGTGTTGCCAAGCGTGGAGTTTTGAACCTCAGATACAAAAGAGCATTTCCACAAAGCCCAGGGGCCCCAATCCAGTGTTGGTGCAGGTGTCCAGTACATCAGCAGCATTCCTATATTTAGGCATTCTTTGCCCATGTTTTGATCAAATACTACCCCAGCTTGCCTGTATTTAATATTTGGACTAGTTGGATAACTGCACAAGGTGTTACAGCTGGAGGACAAGGAAGCTGAGCCATTGTTCTGCCTCGACATGAGAAAATTATAGTTAATGTTCCAATTTTCATTTTGCTCTAGTAAATTTGTCCCTAAGACATGTGTAACTTAATATTCTTGTCATATTTTAATATTACAATATTAATTTTAAAAAAGGTGTATTAAAAGATTTCTTTCTTACCATGAAATATGTCTTACTAGAGGCCTGTAAACATTTTAGTACCATTTCTGCAGAATGGAATTGAGAAGTACAAAAATCTGAATGCATACAGGCTTTCTTGACTTCAGTTTAAATATGAAAATGTATATGCGAAAAAGATGCACAAAAATATGAAATAGAAGTATTACTATACAATATTGTGTTTTAACAACTGGTGTTAGATTTGCTTGGCAATTACTGCTAACTGATGTTAAATTTACTTGGTAATTATTGCTGTAGCTAGTGGTAACCAAAATTTCATTGTATCAGTTTAGTTTTCTATTTGGAGTAATTTTCTAGTAGCAAGTTTTAATCTTTGCAAATTGAATGTAGAACTTGCCAGCTAGAAAGTTTGTGTGAAATACAGCAGTAAAATGAGCTTTTAGTGGGTGCATTTCAAATCTTTTCTAGCATATCACATTATGCAGTATTTACTCTCCTGAGGACTACATTTAAGCTCCAAAGACACTTCTGCTGAATTAATTTAGAAGAAAGTTAAGACATACCCATGTTTTTCCTTCAAAACAGATACCCTATTTGCATATTTTAGCATATAATTTTAAATGCCACATTTATTTACAAAGAAATTATTTGTTCTAGTTGCACATGATCCTTCCTAATTTCAGCTGTCTGAATAGGCTGCATCCAAAAATCACAGATAACAGCTGCTGCCGAGGCACTGCATGGCCTTGTCATGTCAGGCATGCAAAACATGGCCAAATCCAGGTTTCCTACAACCTGAGTGATAACCAGCCCTTACCAGGTGGAGGGCCTGAGCTTCAGGAGTTCTGAGCTCTGCTTTTGGCTCCTCCTTTGTGTATCTACACCAGTCTCTGCTTGGGTCCTGCATTCCCGAGCTGTGGGAGGGATGGGTGGAGTTTTGCTGTTATTATTTCTAACTTCCCAGCTGAAAACAAAATTCTGTCCTGATCAAGTCAGTAAAAGTTGCGTCTTTAATCCCAATGGAGACAAAAGCAGTGTGTTTGTAAGCAAGATTTGGCTACCAAGTAATCATCTACAGTCTGAGATCAGAAGATGAGAAAAATGTTCCCTTGGAAGTCAAATAAATCAGGATGAAACAATTGACAAGAAAAAGGGGTTTGTTATTCAGTGAAATGATCAGGCCATCAAGCCTGGTGTCCTGAACTCAAGAGTGGTGACACTTAGTATACCAGACAAAAAAATAGATTATTTTCATTACCGTCTGAGTAAACTGCACAAGGTTTGTGCTGCAGCAGCAAGGACATTCCTTTCCCAATATCAGTTTTAATCTGATTTGTGTGGTTAATAGGGAAAAAGCCATTTTTCAATAGCTAGACACTGTGATCAGAGTCCCCAAGAGCCCAGCCTAAATTTCCATGTTGGAATATGCAGATCAATTGAAATACTGGTGCAAATTCATTTCCTAATTTTCTTCACTTGGTACTCAATTTGTTTCTTAGGCTCCAGAGACTGGTTTAATCATAAGCATATAATGATAATGCAAGTTTTTCAGTTTCTGGGTTAAAATACATTAAGCCTCCTTCATATGGAGCATTCAGATTAGAAAACTTAGATTAATTAAGTACAACACAAATACAAAAGAAATAAAATTGTCATTCAGTATTTTTGTTTTCCAAGGGAGTTATTTCTCACAAACAGTCCCATCTAAATCCCATAAACCTTTGGAAATCTGTTAACATTGTCTGGGGAAAATATCAAAGTCTTATGTTTCCTAATTGTACTGAAAGGAGTTTCTTGTTTATCTGGCTGAAGAAAACTAACTAGGTATAACCTATGCCAAGACTGGTAAATAGCAATGTGAAAATGTGTTTCTTCACGTCACTTTTGCATCTATGCTACATTAGAACAATATTTTCATCCACAGGGAGAAAAAGAGAAAGAATAAAGCAGTGAGATGCTCCTAGGAATGAACCACAGGTGCAAGATGTGGATAGGTTTGGAGCCCACACTCCCAGCAAGACATTGAGGTGCTGGAATGTGTCCAGAGAAGGGAGAAGAGCTGGGGCAGGGGCTGAAGCACAAGAGTGAGGGAGGGTGGGGGATTTAGCCTGGAGGAGGCTCAGGGGGGCCTTACTGCCCTGTGTGAAAGGAGGTTGTAGCCAGGGGGGTGCTGGTCTCTTCCCAGGATGAGAGGAAATGGGAGGTTTAGGTTGGATATCAGGAACAAGTCAAGCAGGAGAATAGGCTGCCTGTGGAAGTGGTGGAGTCCCCATGCCTGGAGTTACTGAAAAGACACATAAAAGTGGCACTAAGGGACATGGTTTGGTTTGATTGTGGAACTGATAGTGTCAAATTAATGGTTGAATTCAATGATCTAAAAGGTCTTTTGCCATCTGAACACTTCTGTAATTCTATATATCAAAAATGATGTTACTTCAAAACCAAACATGAAGGCAAAACCTAGGAATTCACAATTTGCCACTTCAGAGATCACAAAATTAATTAACTAGATTAATTGCCTCATCCAGAAGACTGCCCCAGGCAATGGTCAGTGCTTGCTGTTTCACAGAAATGAGCTCTGTTCTGAGCCAGCAGTTTATTGTAGGACCAGGAGGAGAATTCACTTCTTGACCCCTGATGTGCTCTCTTGGAGAAGATTGAAGCTTGATTGGTCTGAATGATTATCTCAGCATGCCTAAAAAGAGTTACCAGCACTCTTAAAATTAACTCAGCCCATCAAAAACATCTACTCAGTCACTGAACATTGATGTCTGATACAATGAATTCAACGTATTTCCTATACTCTCATAAGTCACAATAGTTGTAGGAAATTTTTAACCTAACACTCCTTTTTTTCCTTAGAAATTTTGTTTACCAGTTCCTCACTGCTATTCACAGGTATTCATACTTTTGAACACTAAAGACAGGTCCCACTAACTTTCATTCCCCTGCTAAGCAAAGGTTTGGTTTTATGTTACTATATTTTGTAATTGCCCACTATCTGAATATTCCATCACACTTCAAAACATCTTTGTTGCCTTTCTCTGTTTTACACTTTAAACATCTTGAAGCAAGCCTAGATCAAAGCAGATAAATCAAGCCTGACTTGTTTGCAGAAATTATTTATATGTAATCTCAGAATGAAAGAGAAAAAGGTAACTTTTCTGAGCTTTTCACAGAATACATTATTAAAACATGCAAATAAAGCAAATGTCTCCAGCACTCCCATCATTCACCTGGTTGTATCAAGATACTGTTTCACTACACAGGCAGCTGTTGCATGGCACAATCAATGGAGAGAAGGATTTTTAAAAACTCTGGGTTTTGGTTAGAGAAAAATTACACTGCAGAAAGCGTTGGACAACACATTAACTTTGGACATTTTCTATAGGTCAGGTCTCACACAAGACTCCAGAGGTGTTTAAAACACAGGATTTACCTATATCCAACTCTTCTTCTAGCAGAGGGAGTGTAAAATGTAGCAGTTGTAGTGGTTGCTGTGAACTTACATAGTTTAGAAACTCATCTTAAGTTTTCTGAATGGTGCCAAGTAGGGGAGCAGGCAGTTTAGGGCAAAGGGAGACACATGAGAGATAAGTATGAACATCATCCCCTTTAGTGGGGAGGAAAATAAAATCAGAAATATCAGTCTGTGAATCATTCCTCACCAAGATGCATCTCTGCAGCTCTAAGTTCCCAAAAATGTAATTTATTTCTGACTGACCTGTCCTGTTACTGGTTACTCAGGACAGCTGTGGCCAGAAACAACGGGCACTTCATCCTCAGCTGCAGAGCATGAACCTACTTCTTGCTTTTCCACAAAGGACTAGCTAGGTAATCCTGGCTCTCAGAAGATCAACATAACACATCATCATCTGGATTTGCTGCCAAATAAAAATCAAACAATGCATTCAGCTCTAAATTCTGCATTTAGCCATAATTACCAGGGCTATGTATGGATAAAGGATTCCCTTTTTAATCTGCTTTCCACTCGATCACAGCCACACCCACCCCACCCCACCCCCCCCACCCAGAGAGAATGTTCAATAATTCCAAAAATCACATCATATACTTACAATACTTGTTTCTGCAGGTGTTTTTCCAGCATGTCAGGAAGATTTCCTGGCCACTGGTGATACAGTAATAATTCATGTTTACTTTCTGAAAAAATACCTCTAGTCTGGCTACTGTAATTTACTCCAAAACTTCCATTTTCTTAGTCTTATCCTAATTTTCTGTAGTAAAGCACATTTCTAGCTATTATATCCTGAAGAGCTTCTTGGTATTTCAGTGACGGCTTGAATTTAATTATTTTCAAGTTATTATTTTCTTGATCTTGCTGTTAACAGGACTGCAACCTGTTATAAATCTGTGATAATTTTTTTATATTTGTGGAGAAATGTTAGAGATGGATATAAATCCACATGTTCCATTTCTGATTTTTATGCTGTATCTGTAATTTGTTTTCTGTCCCAGTTACATTCTCTGTATGAAACTGCATTTCCTTGTACCAGGTTTAATTGCTTTTATTTTGATACCTTAATTAATGTTGTTGTGTATTTCTACGCCCTGGAGATAGTAAAAAAATCAGACCATCCAATCTAGAGTAAAAACTCTAAATAAAAAAAAAAAGAAAATTATTCCACAGACCACTAGTTACTAAAACCTGCTCTGGACATACAGATGAGGCTGCTTCATTTGATTTGTCAAGGCTGCAGTATTAAAAATTTGGTGCAGCATTATGGAAATTTAGCATTTATGATAATGTAAAACCTGAACACTCACTTCTCAGATATCTTGGGAGAGGAATGAGACAAAATTGTGTTGTAGACATTAAGGTGGTGTAACTATTGAATGATGTATCTAATCCCACTGTCAGAGGATGTTTCATAGGATTTACATTCTGAGTACCAGCAAGTGGGTGTAAGTGCTTGGGTGGCTACCTGACAACAGAATCTGAGTGCAGGAAGAGGGAAAAAAAATCCCTTTTCCCTTAAGAAATGGTTTGGCTGATCCCTATTATAACATCACTTAAGTTTATGTTGTACATAGTAATTAGTTTTGTTTAGTGTTGGAAAAATAAATTCAAACTATAAGTGTGTCCTGTAAAAATTCTCACTTGCTTATTTACCCTGTAAATAAAGATTTAAATAGCTGAACAGATAACAATATATTTTAAATATATAAACCTGCTATGTATGATACTTCATATACATAAAAGCAGTTAAATGCACCTTATTTTCACAATAGTCATATGAAATATATTAGGAAGCACGTCTTTGAGTAAGAGCAGCTAACAATATGCTTCAGTGAGAAATATTTCGATTAAAATTGTTCAAATTAATTGATGAAAGATTTGAACAGCAAAAGATATGTTATAGAGCCTGCTTTACTTACAGCACACCTGTTAGACAAAGAGTTGGAAAGTTTGTCGTACTGCTTTGGGGTCAAGAAGGAGTTAATCAGTTACCTCTATATTATATATATCTATATCCTTTATACAGCTAAAAAGCAGAAAATCTAAAATGAATATTATCATCCAGTATTTCCAAGCAACGGGCAATACTGAAAATGTGTTAATTACCAAATGGGATAAATGATTCCCTTCTTCTTATGAAGACTTCCTTATTGCTTCAACATCCATACAGAAGTGAATCACACAGAGGAAAAAAATGCCTTGTATAATTTGAGTCATTTTCTTTAGGATTAATTTGGTGTACTAACAGTCACTGAAAATTTACCCCATGATTCTGGGGAAATGCAGGAGGATATCAAGTGTTCTGTTTGGAATAGAGATTATCTATTTCATACACCTCACCATAATTCTTTGATTCAAACGTATCAAAGCAACAGCGAAGATTGGAGTTTCTGCCTCAAAGGCAGAGTGAACATGTAAATATTTGAGGTCACTGATTGAGGTTCAAATAGAAAATTAATAGACTAGAGAGTGCAATGATCTATACAGTGTATGTGATAGGAGGCTGGATATACTTATTAACCTTTTAAGACCTTTTTCTGAAATATCCATGTTTAGGCAAGCAAGTAAGAGCATAGTTTTTTCTCTTTTAGGTAGAATAACACGAGCTTTAACGTGATGAGCAAAAAGCAGATTTAAACTCTGAAAGGGAAAAGGAAGAGTAACTCCTTAAAAATAGCTGTCAGTCTGATTTTCAGTACTGCTGACAACCTGCAGCACTCATTTAACATCCTTCATTTCTACAAGTAATCAGGTCTCTTAAAGTGATCAGGTTTGGTAACTGTGCATCTACCACTCCCAGTAAACCAAAACAAAACCCATAGAACAGCTCAGCAAAAACTGTCTAATTGCTTTGCACAACTTGGTACTGCAAGTGTTTGCAGGCACATCAGATGGTGTTCTTAAGTGCCATATTATTGGCTAAACTCTGCTTTAGTGGAAGACTGGGAAGGAAACCCCTCACATACAGTAGAAATGCAGAAAGTGCAAATAACTCTAAAGGAAGTCAAAAGCATTGCTTTCCACTCTGTGTACCAGGATGTTGGCTTGAGACAGTGGTAACATTAAAAGTACACTTACAAAGCACTGGATCAGTTTTCTGTGTGCCTGAGTACCAGCAGGAGCTGAGAACATTTGTGCTTCTCACAGGAGTTGCTTCAATTTGCTTTGCAAAAACCGTGCAGTTTTCAGTCAAACTTGTTAGTGCTGACATGTTCAGTCTGTTTTTTACAGAGTGGTCGACCTGGATGCTTATTTATCCTCTTGAGACTTCTACTGCCATTGAGCTGCCTCTCATCATCAGTGATCTTAATCCTAATTCTGTTCAACTGCACAGAATCCCTCTTGAAACTTGTTTCAGCCTACAGAATTATGTTTAATGTCTCATGATTAAAGACATTCCTCTAGGCTATCAATTTTTTCCTTTAAATTGGAACATAGAGGTCTTGCCTAGAATGGGGAAAGGAACCAAGGTGGGCTCCCTGGTTCAAGCCTTGCAGCCTGTATTAGGTGCACTGTCAGCAGCCCAGAGCTGACAGACAGGACAGCACCACGTCCCAAGCTTGTATTGGGCATATGAAGGGATGAAAACAAACACAGTTAAGTAAAAAAATACCAGGAAATTTTAAGTACTGTACAAACCTTCCTCTCCTCTTACTTCAGAGCAGTTCTTGCATTTCTGTGCCTAAAGCTGTGCACACTGCATCCTCTCTGCAGGCTGAAGCACTGGCTCTGCACAGGCATCACAGCTCTTAGAAACACAACTTAGCAGGGCTTGAGCCTTCACATTTCTCTTTTGTGGTTAAAGAAGCACTCTTGCTAAAAGCATCTGTGCTCTCTACAGCACTCAATTCACACATATTAGCCACTGCTTAACTCTGATGTCTCTTACATTCCATAGAGCAGCTCCAATGTACTCAGCAGTGTGCTTTTCAGTAGCCAATGCAGAGCGCTTTCCACACATCAGAAAGAGCTTCCTTGGCTTTTTATCTCCCAATTCACTTGTTTCTGTTAAATAGAAGCCAGAATTCACATGAGGGCACATCAGAAAAAGTGAGCAAGTGTGAGGAGGCTCTTAGTTTTGCTTTTTTGGTGACTTGCTTGTTTTGTTTTCCCTTAGGAGTGGTTTACACTTTGTTTGTGTAGCTGCCTGTATTAAAGGGTTTCTCATGAATACATTCACTGTAACACCTAGGTCTGCTCTACAAGACTTAGAATAAGGGAAAAGAAGTTGTCTCCATTGTGAACATCCTCCTTCCTCTACCCCCAAATCCACAAGGCATTTGGGCCCATTCAAGTGAAAGAAACCCTTGACCACTGAAACAAATGGGAATTAAGCAGAAAAGTTCCAACTCTGCATGGCAGTCTCTAAGTATTAATGCTGTGCCTTCCTCTACCTGACAGAGTTCCAAGTGTCATACTTCACAAAAATTGGAGAGAGGGAATTCTGTTCCCTCACTTAGGCCAATAAGTTAGAAATGACAGGAGAAGCCTAAAAGTACCGTGCACAAAGTCCTATCCCAAGTACAGAAATCAGGCAAGTAATGGACCTGACCAAGTTAGTTTTCTAACAAGATAAAGTGAGACAACTTCCCTCAGATTCCAGTGCAGGATCTGAGCAGAGAATGTCTCACACACCTAAAGTTGGATGAGAGACCACCAGTAAATGAAGGATGCAAAACTAGATTACATAACTAACAGCAACACAAGCACCTCCAGCATCAGTTGCAAACACAAGCTAATCTCAATTTTGGGTTTAGGCAGAAACACTTGTAAGGTGTAATTCCCAATTCTCAGTTTAAGCCAAGAGAGCTGACTCTGGGTGCCATGCAACACTGAGCCTATACCGTGGAAAACCACACTCTACAGCTTTCCTCAAGAATAGAGAGGTCATGTCATTCTAGAAGAAAACAAGATAACTGTTCCTTTCACAATGAGAAAATATCCATTACCTCAAAGTTTTACATGTGAATAACCTAGTTCAGAGCTCATTAAATTAAGCTGGAGAAAAAAGCCCATCAGCTTTACTTACCAGACCTCTAGAAGGCCAAAGTAACCCAGGCAGTGGGGAGGATGTAGGCTGAGTGTCTAGGATAAAAAACCAAAGAGCATATTATAAACCTTTGGCAAATTTTTCATCCTAGTTTCTTCAAATTTCTTGTATGTCATGCAGTGTTATTGCTTTTGGATAGTTTGGGGTTTATGCTCCCACCAGACAGCCAAATTTAAGTACTGTTATTAATACAAATGTCAATAACAGTTGTACAGCAGTGGGAAAATACACTTCACTCAGCATTTCATTATGAAGGTGTCTAGTACAGTAATCAGTGGAAATTGTATCAAGGCTGCACATAGACCTACCAGGAGGATTTATGGGAGCCTCACAGTTCAAATTTTTGTGCATTATTCTGGAAATAATCCCTCTTACCCAAAGCTATATTTAAAACGTGGAACTTTCAAACCTAATTCTGTATGTCCTTAGCCAGGCCCAAAAAATAATTTTAGAAGTCACTCCTTCGAGAAGGTTCTTGCTAAGCATTACTGGTGGGACAGGAGGAGACCCCCAGCTCTCTGTCTGAATGAAGCAGAACCTGTACTGAGTGGCACAAGCTGTCCTTGTCTGGGGAACAGCTGCTCTGGAACAGCACACACCTTTCCCTGGGGTTTCTGCCAGTATCCCTGTGATTATAACAGAAATCCTTCCCAGGTATGACTTTATAATGCAAGGTATAACGCAGACTCTAGCAAAACTATGAGGTGGTGGGGTTTTTGTATGGCATTGGGTGTTTGGGTTGGTTTTTTTATTGCAACTATTTTTTTCCATGCTGCATATAAGCAATTTAAATGCTTCTGCTATTTTCATACTTCAGGTGTACTAATCTGCACTGACTCCATTCTTTGATTTGCAGATTAAGCCAGCAATTCTCTCCACAAGTCCAAGATGCTTTAGAGAAAGCCACTTTCAGACTTCTGTGCAATTACTCTACTCTGTGTATCTTGGAAAAAAACCTCCCGGACTCGAATGTGTACAAGTTATCTATTGCCTTCCTTAGACAGGAGAGAGGAGGAAAGAACCAACTGAAAACAGATTTAAAGGGGGGAAAATGTAATTTATGTCACCTGCATGACAAGTTAATTGTAATTGAGGTCTATAGCTATCTGTGTGATAGCACTGATTTAAAGCTTGATGCAACTCAAAACTGAAGACAGGGCTTTAATAAGGCAGCATTAACCTGGAAATTGAACAGAATCAATACTGAGGATAAGCAACAAAAGATTATAAAAGATATTTCAGTATTCAAGGAATAAACAACTTTTTGCATTTTATCCTTTTTACAGCATACCCTGGCTGTCTTTTGCTTTATTTTGGTGTTCAGAATCACAGCAGACCCACAAAATCAGGGAACTGAAGCAAGGAGGAAAGCTTTGGCTCATGGTTAAAATGCATGGCTAGAAGCACAGCTCAATTCCAGAAATCCCATTTGCTGAAATGGAATCCAGGCAATTGAGACTATTGCAAGCTGCATCTGAGATTAAACCAGCCTGTGACAAAGGAACCTTCATTCCTTATCTTGTTTCTAACTGGAAGGTTTTTCACAGTAGACAGACACTGGAATGTTCTATAATTTATATTAACCCCACAGTAGCAATGCAACAAGGTCCGTGTTTAACGCAAATATTTCTTTTTCTTTTATTTCCCCACCTTCCAAGGGAGGTCCTATCCAGAACCGAAAATCCAAGCGCTGCCTGGAATTGCAGGAAAACAATGAAAACGAATTTGGATTTCAGCTGGTCCTTCAGAAGTGCACTGGACAACGCTGGTCCATAACAAATGTCCTGAGAAGCTTGTCATCATAGCAGACGAAATTTTGTACCCATTTCTTTTGCTACTGTGTAGCAAGTACTGCATTGTTGCCTCCTGTACTGTATTCCTCTCTCTCCCCATCCCCCCAGTTCCTTCTCTCCTTTTTTTTTGTCTCTGATTTTATTTTGTGAGTGTCTGGAAATAGGGTTTGTGGGCTGGAAATAAGATGTTTTTATTTCACAATGATGTTTTCACGACATTTATAGAGATGCTGAATGACAGGTGACGGGTAGGCTATCCTGAAATATTTTACAACTGTAAATAGGAAGCAAATGGAGAATATTTATAACTCAAAATTTTATTGAATAAAAAAGTCCAAACACTATTACTGTCTAGCTGTCTCCATGGAAATCCATTTGGAAGTTAAGTGCTGGTTTCACTGCTTTCATTAACCCAAGCCTGATCTCGGCATGTTGTTGCAGAGCATCAGAATTCTCCAGACTTGTGATAAAAAGTTCTACCTGCACACTAATAGCTGCAGTGTGGAAGGGTTTTCTCCATTCTGCCTTCTCCAGAGACCTGTCTGGGCCACTGTAGCTATTAGTGTGCAAATGCAGGGGAAGGTGTGGTGTGTGGAGGTGTATAATATGCCCCCAAGTATTTTTCCTCTCCAGTACCACTAAATAAAACCCCAGAGAGAACCCCAGGGCTCAAGTGAGTCAGGGAAGAGAATTTGTTAAAAAGAAGGGGGAAAAAGCTACAAGAGAAAAGCAGCAGCTACTGGAAGAAAAGTAAAATATAAACCTTGACACTTCTCAGTGGGTTGGCCTCCATTTCAGTGACTGAACTTTCCTTCCATTTCTTCATTGTTCTCACAACTCCTTTTTTTAAATGCAGTTGTTCCCTAGATAGTGCAGGCTTGGGTAAAAATGGCTGCTTCCAAGACAAAAAGGTATGAATTCACTCTGTCTTTCTCCCTGCCTTGAAGGAGGTGTAAATGCAATTCCATATCACTTCATTTCAGCTAAGACTGGTGAGGAGAGAGAATCTGATGAGGTAAACCAGAACACTGGGATTACTGGAGTCTATTTCCAGCTGCTTTTATTTGTATGTAAATTCTTTCTCTTTTATTACTCAATTTGTTCTTTTTATTCTGTTTGCTCTCTTAAACAACAGTCCTAACCTGTTTTGGAGCTGGTTGTGAGCCAGACTGTCTTTTATGGGCTGGCTTCATGTTCAGGATCAGCTCACAGCATTGCGTCCTGAGGATCTTCAATGAGCCTTGGAGAGCACATTAATGTTAGGTGTTCAAATTTCTGCTGTATATATTTACCAAATACATAGATGCACAACTACCATACCTGCTTCTCAAAGAGGAAAACCTTGATCCAACAACAGGAGAAAAGTCATAGAGGTGGGAGATGTGCTGAACACCTGAGTTTTGACTGACTTTAGAGGGCCCTCAGCCCTTTTTGAGTAAAAAACCTCACATTAAAATTAGAATTAGAATGCAGAGCCATCTCAAGCAGTTCCTAATTCAGCCATTTCAGATGAATGGGGAAGAAGGTGCATGATCAGCCAGAGAAGAAGCACAGAACACATTCAGAGTAGCAGGAGACAAACTGATCTTCCTTGAAGCAAAGATACCAAGGCTTTGGTGCGTGGAGATGCAGCCACAAGGAAAAAAAGAAACGTCGTGGATCAAACCAGTCTCCTCTTGATTTCTCCAGGCTTGCTGCTGTGGCTCTCCACTTTTTGGTCTGGGGATGTTTTTATTTATGAGCACTGGAGGGAGATACCTGGCAATGACTTGAAAGAAAGGTGCTGAGCTCTGAACTGTCCTGTTTCACACTGAAATGAGTATCCTGTGTCTAGAATCTGCCCAGAGAAGACTGCAGTTACTCCTGATCACATTGCAGCAGGGTGCTGATGGCCACTGCCAAGTGAAAAACAAACCCAACAAAAAACCACAGCCCTCTGAAGTGAACTTCATCACAATGTCAAACCAGAGGCACAGAATGAGTTCGTTTGGATGGGACCCTAAAGATCTCTGGCTCCACCCCCCTGCCATGGGCAGGGACACCTTCCACTCAACCAGGTCTCTCAGAGCCCCATCCAGCTGGTCTTGAACACTCCCAGTGATGGGGCATCCACAACATCTCTGGACAGCCTGTGCCTCACCACCCTCACAGTAAGAAGATTCCTCCATATATCCAACCTAAATTTCCCCTCTTTGTCTGAACCCACTGCTCCTTGTCCTGGCACCTGTGCTCTGTGCTGTCCAGCTGTGCCTCCCTGCTGGACACCAGCCCCAAGGCTGCTGCTTCCCTTGATCCCTGCACTCAGGAACACTTTTCTTCAACAGCCTTACAGGGAATCCCTCAGTGCTGACTGTGGGTATAAATTGGACCACACTGCTGTTCCAGTAACTACAGAGAATTACCGAATTGAACATTTGTGGTGGGAAACCCCATAAATCTGGACTTGAAACATTACTTTATACTGCAGCAATTTGGCTATAGGTAAAATGCATGTTTTATAATGCACTTTTCCCTTTGTTTTATATCATGGAGCAAAAATTTTTATGTGATGACTTACAGCAGAAGGAAAAGGGGTTTAAATCTGTGGGGAAGCCTACTAAAAGGGTACAGTAAAAATTATGAGTGTACATAAACATCACCATTATTGTGCTCTGAGACCTCAGGTCTCTGAACAGACTTTCTTTGACAAGCCTCTCAGAAAAAGTGAACAGCACAAGCAGAGCTGAAGGACGTGGCCACATTTCACTGGACACTCTTAGTCATGAACTGCCTCATCACCACTTTCTTTTTCAGCTGTGCAGCAATTACATAGATACAGGAGCACTGCCTCACACTGTGAAAGACAAATAATCAAAAGTACCAAATGGAAAATAAAACTCATCTTCACTTTCTGGAAAACTATAGAACTTTATTCAACCATCAAAAGGTAAAAAATATTCCCTAACAATACCTGTTTGTATTTTGGGGGGAGGGTTAATTGTTTTAAAGAGGAAAAGCTAAGAAAGAATACCATTCCAGAAACCATCTAATTCCTCAACTGAGTGTAGTCAGAGATGAAGATGATCAGAAAGATCCAGTCAGCTCCCTCTTCCTCCTACTGCTTGACAACTATTCCCATATATTTTGATCAGTTGTTCTTGACAAATAACAACAGTACATCTACCAGCTGATAAGGATATACTGACAATTAAAGGAAACATAACATTTTGAGAAACCCTAAGCCTTCCTCCTACTGTACTTGCTTAAATACTTATGGACAACATATATTTTGTCAGCCGAATTGCTCATACCAGGATGTCACCCACAGTGGTTTCCCGAGGCTGTAAGGTTTCCTAGAGTTTCCCACTGTGTGTTCTCGCACCAGATCAGCACACGGGGCAAGGCACCAGCACCAAGGAGCAGAGAAGCTGTGCTGGTGACCTGATGACAGCATGCAGAAAAGAGCAAGTCCACATCCTTAGGGAGAAGGTGTTAGGGTTTGGTTTGTATCAGAGATCCCTGGGTAATATTTCTGGAGATGTACAGTCTTCAGAAGAGATCCTGAAGAGATCTCTTAAAGAGATTTATTAATTTATATGTTTATACACTTATTTTTACAAAGTTACAGGTACTCAGGGGCAAGGATTACTAACACCATACTTGTTCATTCCCAAATGGAATTCTGACAGGGGAATTCAAGGTTATCCTTGCCTGTCTGAGCTTTCCAGACTTGCCAACATCTCTTGGGAGTGACTGTGCAGAGTAGGCTTGAGGATTGTCTTCTCTTGCTGTGGAAGAGGCAGGTTTTTTTGGTTTAGTCTTTCTGAAAGACCAAAATTTCATCCTCCACAACCATGCATCCTGTGTCTTTTATAAACAGAAGTTAATCAGGCAAAACCCATCACTGAGCCTTTTTATGTATGTTAATCAAGAGCTAGTTGCAAAAATGATAATTAGGCAAGTACCTGTCATATGTCATTTTATACTGGGTAGCACTGAATACTTCCAAAGCTGGAGGTATAAAAGGAAACAGATTTTAAGGTCATACTTAAATAGATTGTACCACAACTTTGCTTACAGACCTAAATTATGTATATGTGTGTTTATCTCTACATCATCAAATGTGTTTTATATACAAATTTACATGTAAGCATGCATGCACACTCACTGTTTACTGGCTAACCACAACAGAAGAAAAATCACATTTGAGTGCACTTTATCCAACTACAGTCTTAAAGACATGCAGATAAGACACCAAAATGTCAGGTTTGGTTCACAATTACATCACTCTGCTACCCAGAACACCTTCAGCACTACGCCTGTTTTTAATGCTGACAGAAAAAGCAGAGTACATCATCCTATTTCAACATTTATTCAAGTGAATGTTAAAAGTTGTCCACAATAGCTTCCCCAAATCAGAATACAAAATAGCTGTGCTAACACAGAGGCTCAGGAGGCAATTAGCAAGGCTTTTATCTAACAGTGCATTCTCTACTGATTCCTTAAATTTACCCCCTGCTACACACCTTGCTTTAAAAAGTTGAACTTGATTCTCAGGTCTGTCATTCATGGCTATATTCTACAACAGCAAAGCAATGTATTTTTGTTTATTGACTACCTTTAGCTTTGCATTGCCAGGTGGAAGTGACTATTTTACCTGAATTCAGTCTTGTTCTGAATAGTCTGGAGGGGGTTTTGTGATAAACCATCTGAAAACTTTTTTAGCACTACAAAAACATACTTTTCATGATAATATATTATTTCCAGTGAAGTAGCTCATTTGAGGGGCATGTATGATAGGACAGAATTTTTCAATTACAAGAATATCATCTTACGATATGAAAACAACAAATATGTATTAGTTGCAAAAGGCCAAAGGTGCATGACATTTTCATTCAGCTTTTAAAAGGAAGGAAACTTAATATTCTAAGTAAACTGGACCAGTTTAGAAGATGGTGACTACTCAGACTTAAAAGTATTAAGAGTTAAGTCCAGCCTTTAAACTTTCCTGACATTCTTGGTCAGAAGTCTGTGTGGGCGGTACACTTTTTTTTTAATAAACAATAGCAGGCAAAAAATTTAAAATACTGGCTCTTTCTTACTCCTAGAGAACCAAAGCTCCTGTCAGCACACACAAAGAATGTCATGAGCCTCAGCTTGTCATTTGGACTGATACTCCCTTACACCTTCTTCTCATTGCTAAAATCACTTGTATATCAGTATTTCATTTTCCCATGTTTAACACTTGCTCTAGAACTGGCATACCAACAGCTAATGTCAGGCAGATCTGCCCATTTTCTGCAAATGCAGATAGGAAATCCCCATATTTAAGTGCCCATAAGTGCCAGTTATTCTTATACCAGTTGTGAATATTTTGCTGCAGATGACAAGTGCACTCATTCCAGTTCAAAACAAGCTACTAAAGGCTACATTCTCATTTTCAGCATCTGTTAATGAGGGTTTTCTGTGCATCATATTTTTGTGATTTACCACTATTTTATAGTCTTCAATATTCTCCTAGACATTTGTCAGCTGCCTAACAACAAGTATCACTTGAGTTAAATTCTCTGGAAATGCTCACAATTAAAGAGGAGATACTAAAAATGTGTCCCAAACACGTCTACAGATCACCTTGAATAAGCAGTGACAATCACACAAAGGATCCTGTGCACAAAAAGGATCTTGCCAGCCAAACTGGATGCTGAGATCTTTCCAAACAGTAGAAAAAGTACAACACAAGCACTGCAAAGACAAGAATTAAAAGCTATCATACAGACAGCACTTTCCAGAACAGGTCTTGTGCTTTGAGCATTTTTGCTGGACATATCTAGTCAGGTCTTGCAGCCATTTAGAGATCTTATTTTATGAAGAGATGAAGAAAGATCATCATACTGGAGAAGTGAATAACCTTGATTTTTACTGTTCTTCACATGCTTTGCTATTGAGTACATTTTACCTGGGTACACATTACACAAGGGAAAAAAACCCATCACCTAACCACAAAACCTGTGTCAAAGGTAACTTTAAATTTCTGGCAGGTATCACTTTTCTAATCTGCTTTACTTTCCTATTCTTAGAAAGCAGAGTCCAATCTTCAACTGAATTACTTGGGCTGACTGCATGTGTGTGAGATACCTGATCCTTCTGCCTGCAGCTGAATGCAGTATGTGCCACCTCCATTTTTCTAACCTGTGTTATTCTGCCTAGGCACCCCAGTGTTAGATTTCTGTGTATTTTGCAATCAACAAAGTTAAAGAAAAAGCCTCTCTTACACCCAGGTTTTTTAGCAGAGAGACAGAAATATTCTAAATGTCAGTTCAGACTTGAACCAGTTCATATTTAAACCATTTTATTGTTTCATAGCATGGCTTCATCGACTTGGTCTGACAATCAGTAACTCCTGTCAAGGATGGCCAATTGAAAGAATTTTTCTTAAAATTAAAGCTTTCAAGTATTAAATCCTTGACCAAATTTTCCTGGGAGAGATTGAATCACATCATCTGAAAAGATCTGAAAAGAATATTGTGTATCATATCCAAGCTCCCACAAGTCAAATTATACTAGTATAGTTTCAGAAGCCTGTCTGTTCAGTTAGACTTCAGATTGTCTGAAGAAGTGATCACTCAGTTTATGGAAAACATTAATGAAAGATGAATATTACCTAAGTCAAATTAGCTTGAGAACCATCATCTCCTCTTATATATCAAATTCTGTGGGACCACTTGCAGCAACACATATTCCAGGAGAAAGGTGGCTATAAAAACCTGACCTTTGATTATTAATTCCATTATGGCATATTGATCCATGCTGGTTTTTTACCTCAACATCATGCCTTGCACTGTTAAGGGCACAGTAGAATCAACAGATTATTAAAGATTACTACATGAGTCAGAGGTACAGGAAAATTGAGTTTCCAGCAGATTTTGCTGTGCCCAGTGTTTTACCCAGAAGTAGCACCTGTACTACTCTTGCTTTTTAGAGACTGAGCAGTAATTCCTCTGGCATGAGTGATACAGCCAGCAGTTCCCTGTGAAACAACCATGGTTTATACACCACCTTTCTGACCCCTCCCAGTGCTCTGCTGCTGGAGTAATAACCACCAAAAAACCAGTGTAAAACAAAGCTGACAGCTATAAAAGGAAACAACAAACTGGTACAAACACACTGAGGAAAAAATGAGTTCAAGTCGAAGTTTGGCTTGAGGCCAAACAGACACACACAAATTTGCAGGCAAGCTCTAGACAAGCATCCAAATGCAACCCTCATTTCACAGCTGGAAGGTGGGAAGGTGTTGGACTTGAGGGACTACTCAAAGAGATAATACAAACTTTGCTGCAGAGCATTCTTACATTACCCATTAAGCACAGCCTGTCCGTGCCTCCTGTCAGGTAGTTGTTGTCCTTTAAACCTTTAGCCAGAGAAGAAGACTGCAGAAGCTCCTAGGTCAATGAGAAAAGAGTTAAAGACTAAAGGAGGGGAGAAAGAAGAGATGTGTTTAAGCTGAAAATCTTTTGTAAAGCTATGGTGATGAACTGTTCTTTGTAACTCACTGAATACCTTGGGGAGATGCAGTGAATGTTCTGCTTGTAACCTGAGCAAAGGCACTTGGTTCTAAAGCAAGCTGAAGTAGTTGTGATATAATGAGGAACCTGACCAGAGGGAGAGAAAGATGGGGACCAGGCTGAAGAGATGAGCGATGAGAGTCCCTTGCCCT
>VZTR01022646.1:127925-145263 GCA_013400775.1 Chaetops frenatus | reverse complement strand
CATCTGGGGGTTGAGTTTGATTCTACATCTGGGGAGTGATTTTGGTTCTTTTTTTTCTTTTTTGTTTTTTTATTCTGTTAATAAACTTTTTTTATCTTTAAAGTTTAGGCCTGTTTTGCATTTCTCTTAATCCTTATTCTCATGAAACCACTACACTGCACTCTCGCCTGGTGTGAGCAGGCGAGCAGGTGAATGTGAAACCACTACACAGGTTTTTGGGTAGGATCACCAGACACTGGGTAAGTGACAGCCATCACCCTTCTCTGCGAGCAGCACACACAGATTTGACTACCAAGAGTGACATGTAAAGCAGCTGGCTGTGCTTGCAGCCAGGCCTTCTGGTTGCCCAGAGCTCTGGAAGAGTGTCCTGGTGCTGTGTCAGCCTGGGCAATCTGTCTGCATTTGTGGGCAGCCCTTGCTTCCCTCTCCCCTAGGGAAGGGTGATGTTAATTTAAAACATGTTACCACCATCCTCATCCTGCTCCTTGGCAATGGGACATCTCAGCCTCCCATGCCTTCAGTCACATGCAGCTGAGCAAAAGAGATTTATGCCTCTCCCAAACAGTACAATTGAAATAGCAATAAAGATGCTGCAGTAGTTGCCATAACAACTGCTTTTAACTCGAATAGTAAGGCATACAATTTCTTTTTGTCCACAAACTAACAATGTGTTCATTATTGCTGAGCACACTCTTGTAAAGAGTTGAATTCTTTTAAAGCTGTTACCCTTGAGGATGTATTTTAGATCAACCTTTTACCCTTCAGAAAAATAACAATTCCAATTAATACCTTAGGTCCTGGTATACACTTCTCCAACTTTCTGCCCACATATGCACATAAAGCCCAAGATTTTTTCCAACAAAATTACTGAAATAGAGATAATATCAGCCTGTTTGTAGAAAACATCACTTGTACCTCACAGGTAGCATGAGTCCATGTTTGTCTTATAGATAGATTCCAGTGATCAGTAACAGCACAAGGCAACAGTGACCACAGAGATTAAAATATTTTTCTTTATCTCATTATTTACCAGTCTATAAAAAGGGGGCAGGGTCTGAATTTTATATATGTTGTCATTTTTGAAGACCACACTTTTCAGAGATTCAGTTCTTCCCGATCCACTGTACACAAACAGGGAAAGCTACCACAGCAGCTGGTTTGGCCTGAAACACCTGCTGGAGACCAGGAAGGGAAAACCATGGACAGCTGTGGCTGCAGCCACTTGGAAAGGGTCAGGGAGAGAAGAGAAAAAGAGTTGTTGGCCAAGGGTTCAAGACACACGGGGGTGACAAATCTGTGCTTCAAAGTGCAGCACTGTGCATGAGATACACGGAGTGACAGACCCATAGATGGAAAATATTTCACAATTCTTAAGGTAGGAGGGATTCTCCAGTTTTCAGCCTCACCTCCTGCCTAGCAAGGGAGGGTGCTGAGGGTACAGAGAGCATGAGATAGGAAGTCTACTTTAGGTGACTGAAGAACTTCCAGTATATGGCAGTGTATGCTGGAGAGAGGAGCTGCACATGGATTTTTGCAAAGTCTTGGAAGAACATAATATGTTTAATAGCTGGTCACAGAGAAATCAAGCTGGCACAGTATTCTGGTTATTTATTATGGTGTTTAAAGTCCCAAATGCAATTTTCTGTAATTATCTTGCAGATATTTTTAGTGCTGCACTCTGTCTATTCATAGCACCTTAGGAAACAAGTAATTCCATGTCCCCTAGAAACTGCAAGCACCATAGCCACTGGCTATGCACAGTGGGGTTCCAGTTGATTTTTCCAGCTGTTACTGGAAATAGCAAATGTCACAATTCCGCAAATATCCATTCTGGCAGCTCATTATTTTGGGGCCAGCCCTGCTCCCCCACTCCCACAGATGCTCAGATAACTTTGCACCAGTGCTGTTATTCTTCTCACAATAGAACACCATTTCCATTTTTTAATGTTTTCTGAAAACTGGTAATTTTACACAGCCTATGCATTCGAGTATAACTTCCTCTAGGATAAATTCCCCAAAAATTCACCCCAAGGAATCATTTTATGGGACATACTATAACTTATCACTGTATATATTTCCATAAAGCAACTGCTGTATCCAGGGAATCATTTGCAAATGTGTGTGGAGACAGCACCACAGCTCATGAGAGCCATCATCACACAAACCCCTCTTCCCAGCCGCCAATCTGATGGACACTGAGAGCTGATAAAAGGTCCCTCAGCTTGGCTGGATTTAGTCTGGCTGCTGTCCAAGGTGCACTCACAGAGCAGACTGCTCGTGCTACTGCCTGCTACAGCAAGAGCACTGCATGAATGCACTTCTGTGAGCTCTACCTACTGGGCATCCAAAATTATCTGCTTCTAAATATTGCTCTGTAGAGGTGCATTCAGACCAGCAAAATCAACATAGCTATTTCCAGCCCTTTCATCACATTTTTACAAATAAGCAATACACAAATTGTTGTTCTGAGTTTTCCTAAAGACAAACTGGGCAAGAACCCAGGTTGGACGTGAGGATTCCATCTCTAATGATATTACATAATTATGTCTCTAATGATGTTATAAAATTATAAGATGAAACATTATAGCTATTTGAACTTGGCATTTACCTTTTCAGAACTGATATCTTGTAATTGCTGATCATTTTGTCATAGCAGTAATCTCATCAAAATACTAGACCTAATTTTATGCTATTATAATGAAGTATTTACATTTACCATAAAAATAGAAATAAATTGCCATTTACCAAACAAAAAAAAGGGCACATGTCAATGTTTCAACCTTGGAATTGAGAGATGGATATAATTAGGCAAAGAAAAAAAAAATAAAAAAGGAAAAAAATCTTTTAAATCTTTCCCTCCCAAAATTCAGACTGTTCATAAACCAGCATATTATATGACATTATATGGTTTAAAGTATTTCTGTAGAAGCATTAATTAGGTTTCACAGTTTAAAAATAAATAAATAAATGTACAATACAGTATCAAACTCATTATTTTTAATCCCTTCTCAGATGTTGACACGTGCTCAAGCCTGAGTGAAATATTTTCTCCTTGACTTTTTAAGACACTGTTTTCTACTGGCTGACATTGCTGTGCAGGCTTTCAGTGAAACCAAACTTCTGGCACTTGCAGGTGTTGGTATGTGGAAATTGTTAGTCTACAAAGAGTGTCAGGGAAATTGTAATGAAAAACTCAATAAAAGTGATGATAATATATTTGGAAAAGAAAAATTAGGACTATTTCAAAGGACATGAAGTGTTTAATTTCAGTGATTAGTGGATTAAACACTGAATCCTGCCATGACCCAGATTTTGCTTAGCACATGCTCATCTTTGTAGAAAGAAAAATGTCTCCGCTGCTCCTGGCTCCTTTTTTAAGCTTCAGTTTCACTGAAAAATTATTAGATACAGAAGTATGGGATGTAATTCCTGGAAATGTGACTGGTTATGTTCTCTGAACCCTCATACAAGTTCAGTCACTACTCAAAAACAGCAGGAGGAGAAGGTGTGCCTGTTTTCCCTTTTGTCAGCAGTTAACACGGCTCACACTGAAGTGGCAGTTACATTAAATAACCTTCTTTCCCTAGGAGTAAAAGCCCATTTTTCTCAACTTTCGTGGGAGTGACTTTCCTAAACAACACCTTTTTGAAGTAGTCTGGCGAGGGTTTTCCTCTCTTCAGAGTACTTTATCACCCTGTTTCTAAGTTATTGCAGTGGAACCATACTTGATGAAGAAAAATTGGAGCTGCTGCTGCCACCACCCCTGCTAACCCACAGGAGCTTGGTGCAGCACTGATCATAAGTCCAAGCTTTCACTTTAAACACAGCAGCAGCATGTTCCTGGTGTTGCCATGCCAAAACATCTGTTCACCAACATTTCTGATATGCTGTGACCAGCACAAGCTAGGTAACAGATACTGTGGCACTGGCACATGGAGTGCCATGCTAGAGATGTGGAAACTTCTCAGATGGGCTTTTCACAAAGGCTAATTTTGCCCAGAGAAACAAAAATCCATGCTGAGGGAAATGCCCCTCTCAGTTACATTAAGGCTAATTTTCTCCCTTTCTATTGACTCTGAGTGTTCTCAGTTCTGATCATCTGGACACCTTCTAAGGCCCTTTGAACCACTGATCTCACAGTGCTTGTCAGTGATCATATTTAACCTCAGGCACCATTGGAGTGGCTACTCTGCTGTGCATACCATGCCCTTTAAATGAGCAGTTAATAAATTATTTTCCCTTCCCATTCCTTGTAGAGGTTTGGCTTGGATTTGTATCTTAGCATCTTGAAACCATAGGACTGAAATGGTTGACTCTGCAGTTTCTTTACCATACAGAGGGTAGTTGTCACATAAAAATAAAACTGTGAAGAATTTCACAGAATAAATTAATATCACTTCCAAGGCAGGTGCGGATCATATCCTCAGCACATATTGAGTTCCCAGTCAAGTAACTTAAGTATAGCAAAGGATATGTTAATTAATTAATAAAATTGATACTTTAAATAGAAAGCATCCTTCATCGTTATGCAAGAAGAAGCACAAGCAGAAACATCTTCAAAAACCATCATATGACAGGACTTGAATAAGCTCACTGATAGGGAACCTCTTGTTGGAGGATTTCAAAGCTCTTTGCAGATTAAATGCCTTTGAGGCACATCATTAGTCTTGCCATTTGGCTTAGAAGTTAAGCAGCTTCCCCCAGGCCACATGCAACAGCAAATCTCTACCACCAGCAGCCAGTGAAACACTTTCAGAGGCAGAAATGGCTGCTGTGTCCAAAAGCCAGTAATACTCATCACCTACTTATACCTGTGCTTTAATATCCTGCCTAAATAACTAGTCTTTAAAACATTCCCATGAAAGAGGTAACTAATTTATTTCTACTCTAGAATGAGTTAAAATGAGGCATAACAAAGTCCTTTGTCCAGACAATTCAGCAATCTGTGAACTAATCCACTATAAGAAATTACTAGACCATGATTTTACAAGTTTATGTTCTTTTTAGATCACCATGAAGACCCTACTCTACTATTTTAATATTCCCTCCAAACGTATAGGTGCTGAGTTTCATCTACAAGCAGTGACACAGAATTTTAAGAAAAAACAAAAAGAGATAATCCATCTAACTACTAAAATACATGCATATTGTATTATGCTGCTAGAAATATTAATAATATTATACTTTGCCAGGATAAAAGACAGAACTTCATCCAAATCCATTGCATTGGAAAAAAGTGAAGCAGTACAGAGTGATTGTATGCTTCACTAGTAATGGGATCTAGAACCAGACAGGAGTATAGAACTAAAATTTGGCAAGTTCTTCCTTGAGAACCTATAATTATGTACCCTAAACAGTTTTTATTTTTGGTTTTCAGGGGAGAAGTGGGTGTGGCAGGCCTGGGAGTAAGGCAGCAGAAAGAATAAAGAAACAAAGTTGCAAGTTTATATGTTTTGGGGGATTTTTTCATTATATTACGTGTTCATCTTTTCTCTCCTAGAGCTACCACAATAAAGAAAAGCTTTTAAATTACATAAGGAGGGCATGAAAGCTGGATTTGCATTGCAGGCAGCTCGAGCTCTGGGCAGCTCCCACTCGACCCGTGCCCTCCTGGCACTGAGAGGCAGCACTGCTTTGTCACAGGGAGACTGCATAGAACTGACCGAGCAGCCCTGCTGGGAAAGTGGGATCTACATCAGACACCCAGATCTGGAGAGTTCTGGTACTTGCCAGAAGTGAAAACAGTGTATTATTCCTTGGATTTTGTCCTCTCAAGGCATTCAGTCGGAGGAGAAACAATTCTAATAAATATTATTGCAATACTGCTCACAGAACACCCACTCTTCCACAAACACATAAGGAGTCATCATCCTTGCTCTGAGGGATTCACAATTTGTAAGGCACATAAAAGCAGAGGGAAAGAATACTACAGGCACAAAGAATGAAGGGCACTGGCTGGTCTCAGGAGTTCTCTGCTGCAGGCAGCCAAACACATGCACAGGCACAAATCATCCCTGCACTTACACTTCTAAATAACTTTTATCACCTGGGAAATGGAATAAAAACAGAAGAGTATATCCAGCCAAGATGGTAACAAAAAATGAACCTTTGGGAGGACATTTCAGGTTCAAAAAGAAAGCAAATTATGATTGTAGCAGCCTGCCAAGAAAACAGTAGTGGTTCTACTGAATGCCAGGAAGACTAGCAGAGATAAAGCTGACAGAAGCAGCCTGGCAGAGTCTAGAGGCACTAGTGTGTTAGCAAGTCTTTATCCTGAGAAAGCCAGGCTGGAATACAAAGACACCACCAGCATTAAACTGGGATGAGCAATTCAGGCACTGGCATGATCAAGAGGAAATTATATTGCTCAGAGTAGGCCTTTGGAAAAAAAGGTTATTTGTGTCTGCTGCAATGGGGTGACAGGCCAGAGGATGACGTGAAAGAGAGCTTAGATTGAAGTTCTCTAGTTTCTAGGGGTACAGGAGAAAGACAGAATAAAATGCTGAAAAGCAGAGGGATAAAATTCCTTGGTTTCAGACTGCTTTTGTGTTGTTTATTATAGGTTTTGTGGGGTTAAGTTTTTTTAAAGATGAAAAACTGGCAAGATACCACAGGTTCTTAAAAGATTCCCTGTTCCCTCTGGTTAAATCCTGCCTTCAAGTTCCTTTATGTTTAAAAACTTCAATCTTGCCCCAAGACTACCCCAATTCTATGCTTCTGGCCCCAGTTCATGCACTTACATTTGTACAGGGCTCGTGAATCAGCTGAAAAATAGATCAGCAACATGAAGAATGCTGGCCAAGAATGCATAAAATTAATGGGAAAAAATGTAAAGAGAATAGAAAGGAGCTGGATGTGAGTAAAGAGAAAGTAACTCATGAGCTGCTTCTCCCAAAGAACAGGTGAGGCAGGAGGATAAGGTGAGGGATTGGGCACAGAAATCTTTGAGAGCTGATGGTGTTGATCTGTAAGAAAAGAACAAGGTTCTGAGGGAGATAACGGCTGTCCAGGCTACAGGAAACATTATAAACAAGATTTTTAGATGTTCAAAAGCAAGTAAGTAACAAATAAATGTAGTTCAAAATCGGCTTTATACATTTTGCACAGTTCTAGGTGCTAAGAGAGAACTTTCAAAGAGATAACTTTGTGCTTCCCAAACAAAATGAAATATCAGACTAATATTTTTGTCTGTACACAATCACTAACATGCAAAGATTTGATAAGACTGAAGGGGGGAAAAAACCAAACCACAAAAAATAATTCAAAAGCATAACCAGAGTGCCATGGTCCACCCATCCCTCCTTTTCCCTAATAAGTCACTATGAAAAAGTAAACGTATAGAATTTGAAAACCTACCATCTACAAGCTTAAATATTGTGCTTTAATGTGTCTTGAAAACAATTGCTTATTATTATCTTCAATAATAAAAAATGCAGGTACAACTAAGCAACAGTACATTCTGACACAGAAATGTAGCATGGCACAATACAATGTCCCAGGCACCATGAAATGTCTCTGACATAAAAATATACAACTGCAAATTCTTAAATCATACAATATCAATAGGATTCCAATGAGGATTAGTACAAACACATTGATTTTTTTTCTGATGGATTTTTTTCCCCTGGGGTGATACAATAAACAGTGACTAGGGTGCATAATCTAAACTCTGTTATAAAAACTAGTTTCATGCAGTTTAATTCCCATAAGGAGAATGTTGAACCCCACCACTAATAATTAGAAAATACAAAGCTAAAATGGGATTAAATATTCTTTTTCATGTTTTGTGTTGTTGCCTGCCCCAGGAAGCCAGAGAAGCAGAGTTTACAAGTACCACACATTCTCATTTGTTATGCTGTTCTGCACAGCCATGAAACAGCTACAAGATAGGAATTCTACATTCAAGTTGTACTGTAATAAATGGCCTTTGCCTTGCCTTTGGAAAGGTTTGCCAAGCCCTCTGGGATCAAAAGTGGGTACCATTACAAGATGGATGGGAAAGTATGGAGAAATAAACAGCAAATTCAGTCATTTTCCAGCCTGGTCTAACATAGAGCAGAACATAATAGACTTCTGCCAAAATTATTGTATTGCTTATACCCCACCATAACCCCTCCAGACTACAGTGGTGCCATCTGATGTCAGGAACAGGAGCAAATGCATGGCCACAGCTTCTACCAGAGACTTTATGTGACCTCAAACATGGTACAAGGCTTCTCTTACCCCCAGTTCCCACATCTTAAAAGAGAGATTTGAAAGATCTCTCTCATGGTTTTGAAAACTAGTCCATTACAATTCCCATAGGGTTGGTGGATGACTGTTCACCACATTTTGAAACACCTCCAAGGATGGACCTTCAGAGCAGAGTGCAAGTTTACCAATTGAACTCAGGAATAGTTTCTATTACTGGAATCTTTGATAGATCCATAATCCATGACCAAACTCCATATATCAGTACAAACTGCAGTTCTTACACTCTATTCTGGCTAATAACTGCAGAGGAACTTAAATAAGGCAAGGACAGAAAAACTGATAGTGAATGTGTACTGCCTGATTTTTCTATTCATTGTCATGGGACGATGACAATCTCCCTGTGGAAGGAATTCTGTCTTCTGCTGTGTTTGCCATCTCCTAAGTAGTGTGATCTTCCAGTTTCCACTGCTACTGGCTTCTTCAAAGTGTTCTTTTTATGTGTAGAAATACCCATTCCTCTCTATCTGTAAAATCTGAAGTGTTCAAAGAATCATAGTTATCAGCACTTGTCAGTCTGGCTCAGTCCATTCAAACCCGACTTGGTCTGTCTGAATTTACAAGGAACTTCTTGCAAAGAAGTTATTTACTTTTGCTGCCCTCCACTCTTGAGGGAAATGGGATTATTGTTCATAATTAGAGCTATTGATCTTTGAACTGCAGCTTTTCACAGCTCCCTGGACTCAAGATAAGCCAAATGCTTTCTCCTGCCCCAGAAGAGCTCAAGTTTTGTCACTCAGTGCAACCCTGGCTAGGACGGCATCAACAACACAAACCTGCTGAAAAGCATTACAAACCCCAGGAAAACAGCAGGTGTGACTTACAGGTGTGACATGTGGGAATTGCCTTCTTTCAATCCAAGACTGTCCATAAAGCAGCCCCTGGAGTTCCCCAGCAGGGATCCAGGGGTGGTGCCAGGACAGGAGCTCACTCAGCCAGCTCAGTGTGTTTGTTGGACAGTGCCCACTTTCCAGGATTGTCCCTCTAGCACAGTGTGCCCAACAGGAATTCCAGCTCCAGAAAACCAAGGTGGATGAGCAACTTTCCCCTCTCAACTTTTGTATAGTGGATAATGTGGCATTAGACAGCTCTTGTTTTACTTAGGAAAGGTAATTGCAGGGATGAAGGGAGACAGAATAGAATCAAAATTTACATAGTGAAGCTATAACTCTGAATTTATTATTTAGGCAAATCTGCCCTTGAAAATAGAATGCAAGTTTTTACTCAAATATTACCTCCTGTCTATCTGCTAGTTAGGAAGGCTACACTAGCCATCAAACTCCCTGACTGAAAGGGACCAAAGACAAACCTCTCTGAGCTACAGTGTATTGTACAGGCAATGCACATGACTCTGGACACCATAAAGCTTGCCTGTATCCCACAAATTGCAGATTTTTCCAAAATAATCACAAATGCAAACAAACACCCTAAAAATAAATATTATCTATTGTTACATTAGAAGGAGTTATATATTTGTAATCAGACCTTTACCAAGGTCCCTCGGTTTAATGTTCCAAGTGAGGAAAAATTTTAAAAAAAAGGTAGAATGAAGGTTCAGAAATAGAGCACTTAAACCCCAGAAATTTACTAGTCTTAAAATGCCCACTGGATATATCAGCTATGCCACAGTACAGAGAGATTTATACATTTTGAGGTTGAGTAAAAATATTTTGGCACAGGTAGACTTTACTTACTTTACTTAATCCCAGGTAGAGAATACTCACATAAATAAAGATTTTACAGTTGTCTCCCTTAAAACCTTGATGTTCAAATAGGGATCAGGACCACAGAACACAAACTGAATGTTGAAAACTCTTTAGGAAAATCTGGTACTATAGGTAACAGGGGTCATATTTTGATGAGGCATGGGTAAAGCATCCCAAAATGCATCCAAGTGTCCTGAGTTAGATTTCTCAGCACTCTGAAGTTTTTTCTACCTGCACATTTTACCATAGCCCTTTTACTGCCAAGGAGTAGCTATGCTTTTGATATAATCTAAAACACATGCCGGAGAGATAAGAGGACAAATACTATTTAACAGCAGTTGGGATTTTTATCACACTCATCTAAAGGAAAAGACATCTTAACATTTGTTCTCCTTTTTTGTACTAATGACACCCTCTGTTTTTGACAAATGGCACGTTAATGACCTCTGTGTTTTACTTCAGTTCACTGAAATGGCTACTTGGAACACGAACCTTTTGGAAGTCTGTCTGTCCCTACCATGCCTGTGCCTGCCAAGGTATTTCCTCTGAGAATTTATTTATTATAAACAGGGAAATCTGACACACTGCAGCCAAAAACATCCCTGGAACCTCAGATGTAGCCAGGAGAGAAAGGGAGCTGGATGCATCTCACTGGTGTCTGCAGGATTATTCATCTGCACACAGAAGCTTGGGATGAACTTGGTTTTTATTGGCTCCCTGCCAGCCTTGTTGACATTACCAGCAAGAGACACAAATCTACAAAAGGGCAGGGTTTCATTACCTTTTTTTTTTCCTAAGATTCATCTTATTTTCTCCCTCTTGAGAAAGCCTCTTTCTTCACACAACATCTTTAAATGATGCCGTGGACTGGAAGTGCTGTACAACCCCATCTGTGATTTCAGAGTTCACAAGTAGCCATTTCAATATTCTAAGCTGAGCAAACTGAGGTATGGGATGAAAGGTAAGTGCCAGTTCTGGGCTTTCCATTGTAAGCAGCTCATAAAACACTTCTATTTGAAGTACAGAGCATCATTCTTCAAAGATACTTTCTCCATTTATAGCTGTGCACTTGGAGTATAATCTCCAGCAGCACTTTTATCCGCTTTTTAAACACAAATATCAGTGACTGATTCTCTTTCTTTTTTTTTTCTTCCCTTTGTGAGAAGTTTCAGAAAGGAATGATTTGGGCATGATAAATGCTTGATGAACTCATCAGCATTAACAGTTCTTTGAATGCTATTATTTTTTATGGAGGGAAACAATCAAATTTCTTTTCCCTTAGAGATGCACTGATGGCAATACAGTTCTATAGCATGAAAGAATGAACTTCCTAATTCCACTTCAGAAATAGCTTTCATGTTAATATGTACTATTTGGGTAATTTTACTAATGAAGAAAATCATAAAAAGTGGGACAATGCAAACCTAATCAACACACGTGCCTACTAAATGAAAAGCAAAGCTCATTAAAAAGCAATAGCAATTTGGTTTGGAGCGAAAATATTCTTAGTTGCCTTGTGTTAGGGAAGTTGTTGGCAACATGACACCCTGATGGAGATGAGCTACTCCTTGTCACCACATTTTTAAGTACAAACAGGCTTTTGTGCCTAAGAAATTAGGTGACAATCAGAATTAGCAGTGTGTTTCCATGATTGTCACAAAAGAAAGGATGAGATTTCATTTGTCAAATTGGAGGGTCAGAAAAACAGCCTGGAAATTGGTCTTGAGGACCCAACTTTGAGTGATTAGTTAACCCATAAAAGTGACAAACACAATTCAGAATTAATAAAAAACAATTAAGTACAAACACAATTTAGAATTAAGATTTAAAAATTAAATATTTTTCTAATAACTTCCTCTTCTTTTCATTGTAATAACCCATGGCAAAATGCACTAATGTAATGTTTACATGGAAACTGGCTAAACAATTGCACAGGAACACTTTGATCTTAAATTTCCAGATGTTTATTTTAATGATTTATGCACATAAACTTCTCCAGCTAAATAGTTTTGTCCTCTACAGTCTTCTTGAATGAAAATCAGAAAGGAAAAACTGGTTGGTTGATATGAAGCTTCCTGTCATCAGACAGGATTTCCTTCACCAGAAGTAACAGCCATTATTAATAAAGAATTTAAAGGTGTCCCTAGAGTCTTTACTTGTTCAAGACATTCATATTTTTCAATATTTTCAATTGGCTTGTATTCCATTGAGACAACATGAATGTGATAAGGAAGGCTTTAAAGTAAACTCCAGCGATTTATTATTTACATATCTAAGAGCTAATTGTCAAAACCAGAGTTCTTCAGTTTAGATTTACAGTACAGTGGTGAAGCTAAGTATAAAATCAAAAGCACACTCCCATTTTGGAGTCATATGTCAAACACAATGTGCTGATAGGGGACCTGCAAAGGGAATTGTCAAAACTCCCTGGCCTTCATTCACGTGCTCTGAGTATCTCAGATTTCCAGACCTACAAGTTCTTTTTAAAAATACAAGAGAGGAGGAAAACAAAATCAGTACTTTTCTACCATTCAATAGTTTATCCTTATTTAGGTTCTAATTTGAAGAACAGAACTCAGTGTTCTAAGTAACAGAGTAAGAGATGGAAGTGTTAAAAAAAAACCCCAAAAATCCCATGGAGAATTAACAATATAATATAAGCTTTGGCCTGACCCAATTTTGCTGGCCTTGTCATAGCTGAACGGGAAAAATCCTCTTACGAGCTCAGCTTGAGCAGAATTTATGTTGATTTCACGTCTGTTTTACTTGAGGGGGCCACATATTCCCCCTTTCCACAAGGCTGTAAATCCACTGCAATGACTTTCAGAGCAGTCACCAAGCTTGGAAGATTTCACTCTAAGTGAACTTCACACTGTTATTTAAAAAAACAAACAAACAAAAAAACCAACAAAAAAAACAAACAAACAAACACAAAAAACCTCCACAAACAAACAAAAAACCCCACACCTTCTTTGATAGGACATTTAAAGTCATTTCCAGATGAGCGGCAATAGGTACTCAGCAATTTCAAAAACAGGCTTCTAATTTATCTTTCTCAAGTGAAGGGTAAATTGCCCTGATTCCTTGGCTCCCATCTTCTGTCTGCTTTTTGGTTTGGATTTTTTTCTGAGTAAAGGGTACATTAGACCCAGTTTTGTCCCGATGAGTTTGATTTCAAGCAGGACTTGTAAAGGAACAGGCAATGTTTCCTTGACTAAAAGATGCCATAGGAAAGAGTGAGATGAAATTTAAGACATGCAAGGCCCTCACCAGGTGTGTTTGGGATACATTTGAGAGAAGAGGAAAAAGGAAAGTGAAAAACATGAGAACAAAAATGAGAGGAAGAGAAGAGTAAGGAAAACAAATTATAGTCCTTCCAGAGGTAGAAAAAAAATCCATTAGTAGCTGATTTGCCCTATCACACATTAAGCTTGGTTCATTCAGGAGAACTGAAGAGAACTGAAAGAAAAGAGAACTGAAGCTTGACATTCCAGCTAGTGAAGAGCATTTCTCACATCAGAAATAAACTTCTGGGCTCTAGTGGAAGAAGAGAGAAAAGGGACAGACAACAGAAAAGTCAGCTCGTTGCTGGAGCTGCTTCCTGCAGCTGACAGAGGATCAACCCAGTTCTTGCCCTTTTCCAGAAAAGGAAACCCAGTATGTACAGTCATGGGGGTAATCCATGCCACATGCCCTACTTTTGCCATTTCCCATCCTCCCTGAGGAAAAGAGTCAAGGGTGAACTTATCTCCCTTGTAATTTAGCAGAGCTCCTCATCACAGGCTCTAAAGCTTGTCTTCCATATCACCCAGGAATTCTATTCTCATCACCATTGCTTACAAAATTCCCATATCTCTCTTTTCATCTAATGCTACAATTGTCTCTTGATTTGCCTATGAATCAGATACTGAAAACTGTCTTTTAGCCTTTGGAAAACATGGCTCACCTCTGAAACTCTTTGAAGTCTCAGCTACAAAAACCCTGACTGTCACCCTGATCTTCTCTGCCCTTTGTAGAGAAGGTGGCCTTTCACCTATCAGCATCATTTTCAGCTGCTTTTTAACATGTCCAAGACTCTGCAGCTGGACTAATGACAGATCCAATCAATGGAATAATCACAGGAAGGTCTCACATCTGTCTTCTGCTGTGTTATATCATCTTCTGAGCTGCTCAGGCAGCATAAATGTGGCACCAGTTGGCCACTATCATCTATGACTGGGCTCACTAATTTCAAACACAGTGTAAACAATTATTCTGTACAGAGATGCAGTAAAATCAAGTTATCAATTTTTTTTCTCTTTAGTTTCCAGATAAAGAATAGCAGGTATAGTGTAATAAACTAATTTGATGGGAGTCATGAAAAACAACACTATCTCATGTAGGGTATAAATAGCTTTTTATACCATTTTTTTCCCCTATAAATTCAATAGGAATATACCAAATAGGACAGCCTCAAATTTAATTTAGATTTTACTGAGGAATCTTAAGGAACAGTGTTTTACAGCAGAGTATAAGCATTGCTGCTCCATAAACAGAACACAACTGCTCTCTTCATCTTTGAATCATCTGGACTTTATTTCAGGGAATCTCTATCAAAAAATAGCCAATTTAGTGCTTATTCTCAATCAAGTAAAAAGCTGTGGATTCATCAGTATGCATAGGTCTTAAGCACATACTCTTGTGCACCTCACTAGAAGTTACACAATGTGTTTAGGCCTGCATCCATGGGGGTATAAGAATCACCAAGCCATAAAACTTTAGTTAATAACCTTTTATGCAGGTAAAAATCAGAGTTAGGACTTCAATCACAGCTCAAGAAGCAAATGATGATTTAACTGAGTGGTTGCAGAGCTTTTCAGAAATGCTCATAATCCAATGAATGTCAGATTTGTAAGGTTTTAATCACATGTATCTGTTCTCATGACAGATGATTGCACATGTGTGGTAATTTAGGAGAAACACCCTCTTTTGTCTACACCTCAAGACAATATTTGGTTGTGGTGTGGCATGAGTCCTTCCAGAACATCTAAGTTAATACAAAAGGTAAAAACCTCTTCCACTGTGTGCTGGAAAAATCTGCCAAAAATCAGACTGTCTCTAGAAGAACTGGGAGATCATCCTGGCACCCTCCACCCTGGCTCAGTGCATGTTAACAGTGTTCATGCCTGCAGCCATCCTTTGAAAATAAATGCTGTGCATAGAAAGGTACTGAGCTGACCCAAAAAAAGCAGTAGCAAAAATGAGCCATCGTCAGATACACTGTAGTTAGGGATCCGTGGTGCTGCAGTTCCAGGGTTTATGTTGCTCTGGAGACCACATCAGAGGATAATACTGTGGTGGATGTTCAGGGGAGAAAACACAGAAAGATGAGACCCAGTGAATGAGAGACAGACAGATGACGCTGCCACCCCCAGCCAAAAGCCTTCTAAATTTAAAGCATAATTTTTAAACATGATATGAGAAGCTATTAATCAGTATAACTTCCCTGCCTTCTATATATTCAGATGAGAGTTCCTGAAGTATTTGATATTTGCTATTTAATAATAAATTTAAAAATACCAAATAAGACGACACCCTTATGAAAATTTGCTCTTTCAAAGCTGAGACTAAAATAAAATTCTTCTTACCACAGGGAATTACAACATCTGAAACATCAAGGGAACCTACAGAGGGGAAGGATCCCAGGGTTTCCGTTTTGCCTCTCCATGCTTTAGCAATAACTACCTGCATTCAAAGGTAGTAGAGGGTAGTTTGGGAAAAAAATGGTGGATACACGGAAAGCTAATAAAGCCAAAACAACACTAATCCAGAAAAAACTGAAGGAAATAAATCAATCTTAACTTTTATGATACTGTGTGAATATATATGTGTGTATATATAAATACATATGTGTTTTCAGTGTATAATTCTAAAAGAACTGGGAGAGAGTAGACACATGAAATACATTTAGTCCTAAATGTTTGCTTCTATAAAGCAACAAGATGCCAAGAGTTTATTTTCTGAAGTTTCTTTCCCTTAATGTTTCTTAATGTTTGCTTTTTAAATTTTAAAATCATGTGCCTTGTTTCTATTCATTCTATAGCCTGACCTTCCTAAAATGACCAAGCTGATATTGTGATTAATGAGCCAATTATTTTCATCTGAGACATGGAACCAAACAGATAGCCTATTCCCCTCCAATTTACTTTTTTTAATAAATAATGCCTCCGCCTCCTTTTTTTAACCACTGAAAGTTTATGATGGATTTCCTACACAACTCATTCCCTAAATTAATAGGAGCTGAACAAGGAAGGCTAGAAATGTACGGGTTTAATTATCTTTGCTATTAAAGCACGAGGTAAATACAACTGTACTAATCTGAAGCAAGAGATGCTCAGAAGGGAGGCTGACAGGAATGCAAAAAGGAAGAAAACATGCACTTGAAAAGAGTCACCCTCCCTACAATGCTAAGTGAAGACACTTTCTTCTCTTGTCTTCCTGACGTGTATTTTCACCATTTATTCAAAAAAATGTCCTGAAAGTATATAAGAAAGGTAAAGTTGCAACAAAAGAATATGAAAATTCTATTTTTATACATTAATTCTAAGCCATGTGGGTGGACTGTACATTTGTAAAAGGAAGGAAATAAGGGAAAGAAGAAAAAAAAAAATCAAAAAAACAACAATCCAGTGGGAAAAGCTTTCTTCATCCAAATACCACAGTTAAACAAATAAATACACTGGAAAGCCATCAAGGGAAATATATTATATAATACTCAAGAGACAATTTAATAGCAATAATGGAAACTGTATGTGGTTTCTGAACCACAGGTCTTGAGAATCTCCTGCCTCCTTGAACAGCTGCAGAACAGCAGTTCCTCGTTCAGCTGTGGAGTTTGGCAATGTGGTTGTGCCAGTGTTTGCTGCACTAGAACCTCAGAGGAGATGGGTGCAGACAGCAGCACAAACAGCTCTGAGCCTACCTGGGATAAGACTGTTTGAGATGCAGAGTAAACACCTTGCTGTCCTTTAGCATTTCTCTTTCTTCAGGCTAGCAGTTTCATTTTCTTTTTGGCAACTTACGAAAGACAGGAGAGAGAGGCATCTTCAAGGAAGTGAAGATAACAGTTTGCAATTCCCAGTTAAAAAAAAATTACTTGTTTTACCCTCAGTACCAGGCCCTCAGCAAAACACCCTCAAATGATGATAACCCTGTTCTGCAGCATTTCATATGATGATCTAATTCTCTACTCCTGCGGTGCCTTCCACTGGAACATTTCCCTTTCCTCTATGACCTAATTACCAATATACCTGACAATGATCAGCTTGACAAATAGACAAAAAACCCCCAAACCCAAAAACCAACACAAAAACAAAAAAAAAAAAAAAAAAAAAAAAAAAACA
>VZTR01022646.1:92285-127668 GCA_013400775.1 Chaetops frenatus | reverse complement strand
AAAACACCAGAGGGAAGATTACGAAAATACCTTGCCCAAGGTCACTCATCTAGTTTCTCAGAGATAGTAAGTCAAACTCAGCCTGAACTCCAGACAGACACAAAAATTCCTTTCCTCATGCATCTAGTTCAGGAGATCCTTAACCTAGTTAAGAATCAATAATCCTGTTCAGAGGATCCATCATCTGTTTGAGAAGCCAGTGCTGCTCTTTGCACCATGGCACAGATGGGAGAGCAACACATTGAACAATCCCAGGTCCCTCAACACAGTGGATGCAAACCACACAGGGCACAAACTTTCAAGTTCAGATGTACAAAGGTATTGCTTTCCCCATGTGTTTCAGAATGCAACAAATATGTGTTCCCTGTTCAGTGCTGCAGATTGCCTGGAGAGCAAATTAAAATATTCAACACCTTTCTGTGAGCCCTGAATCAATTCCACACCTGTCTAGGTGGGGATACAGATGCTTGGTCCAGCAGTCAATCTCCTCCTGGTCTGAATAAACAGAGATCCTAAAAATTATTTAGAGTTTTGAGATTTTTGGTTGATAATTGCATTTGGATTGTGCATCAGCCTGTGAAGGGTAAAGAATGCAAAGTTGCTGAAACACGTTTTAGAAAATCTGTATCTTACAGGAATGTTTTTGCTACTGACACATACAACTCTTTTTTTTATGATGGATTTCCTATCTAATTCATTCCCTGAATTTATATTACTAAATTAAAATATAGAACTTATATTTGATGTGTTATCTTTTATTCTTAGCACTTTATGAGAATGCTTATTTATTTTATCCTCAGACCCTGATCTCATACCAGGGCAAATCCCTAAGCAAAACTTCATAAAGGTAATTAAGGAATGCTGTTGATTAATGGTTTTCCTTGTCAATTAATAATCAAGATCCTCTATATGCTACAGGCCAGCCTATCTTATTAATGTTTGCATTTGTCAGTGTATAAACAGTCATAATTTCTCCTAAAAGCTTGAGAAGCAAAAATATTTTATACAGAAAACAATAAAGATTCTGAAAAACATGCACATGGGTAAGAGCAGTACCAAGGAACTCAAACATCTCCAGTGCTGAATGCAGAAGAAAAGGACTTGCTACAGAATACTAAAATATAAAGGAAAATACTCATAATCTTTAAAGAAGATTTTTTTTTTTTTTTTGATCTTCAACTGAAAGCAATTCAACTATTCTTTCTGATGAACTGCAAAATCCTATAGCTGAAGTCAGTCATGCATAGTCTTTAGGAAATGAGAAAAGAATAGTTTGAACTTTGGAACTCCATACAGAAATTAGAAGAAAACTCATCTTAAGGGAAAGTTACATTTCAGGATGATTCTGTGCTCTAAATTAATGCTGACTTTTGAAGAGTCCTGGAGAAACCTATGCCATTTCAGCAAGCACTAATTGATATTTACAGAGTGCTGCTGAGTGGGGTTATCACCATTTCAAACAGCTGCAAAAGTCAGACAGATTAAGTACAAATTGAGGAAACCTTCTCTTCAGTACTTCTTTCTTGATATAAATGAAGTTAAGGCTCTGAAACTGCTTCATTTTAAGAACTACAAAAATAAGAAAAATACTGTCTACACCCCCACCAATACTGAAAACTATCCTGGATTTGAGGAAAACTCAAGTCTGCACCAGGCTGTCACAGACCACCTTTCAAAGGTTCTTTCCTTCTCAAACTTTCCATCAAAGTCCAGCATTTATGACCTACCCCAAATGTGGAAATCAAAGTGGCCAAATTTTCAAAAGAAAATCTGAAGTCATTAGCAATTACTGAAAATTTTAACCACAGATTTAAATAAATAAGTGACCCCTTTAGGGCACTCAATTACAGCTTGCTAAAATGCTAATAGATGTAGTCCTTTTCTTCACCCTTCCCTCTCACCTCCTGAACTCCTTGAAATTCACTAGCTGAACAAGTATTTTAAATCTCTTATTTTCTCTGTTCAGCATCTTCATATTTTATCACTCTCCCAGTACTGAGAAAGAACAACCATTTTGTTTTCAGCCATTAAGTCTCTAATAACACTGCCTGTGTTTTATTTGGAACAACAAAATACAAATCAACAGTACCAAGAAAACAAAAACAAACCAAACAAAAAACCTGAACAAAACCCAAAAACTCAACATAAATCAACTCCCCCCATTCTGAATTTCCATGCTCAATGACAAATGGAAAACCTATGAACACATTTTGGTGACAGGGATAGAGTTTTGGCACAGACTATGGCTTAAGAAAGAGGTAGGACAAAAGGATATAGTGATTGATTCTGAGCTGCATGAAAAGAAAAAAAATAGTATTAGTAGCTGCCCAATAGACTTAAGAGTTTGACAAAACATCACTGTTCCTGTATTAACAAGAACAAAAAATACATAATCACTGAGGCAGTACAGAATTTTCTTTCAAATCTGCCTTTCTGTATTAGAAAAGGAGAAAACAGAGCTTGAACGTATGGCAGAAGGCTGATAGGTAGAGACAAATGACAGCTAAAGTATCTTTCAAAATTAACTCCACAAAATAGAGAACTTAATTCTGCTGCAAGGTAGTACAGAGCATTTAATTTGTTGTTAAACAGGGCCCTTGCCATGCCAGCTTATTATCTGAGATGTGCCAGTCATGGCAGCCCAACCTTCCCAGGGGCTTGAGCTACAAGCTCAGATCTTCAAAACCTGTTACATTCCTTATTTATGAGCTGATACACTTTGATCAGCCAAGTCAGTCACTCTTTGCTCCTCTCTATTTTCATCTTTCATCAACCTCTTGATAAAATTTCATTTCAGACAGGTTTGAATGTTATACTTGGGGCAATTCACTAAGGATTATTTTCTATGTTAATTTCAGAAACAGATAAAAATCAAATATACCCCATCCTTGAATCTTCTTGACAGTCCCTCTCTTCTTGCAGAAAAGCATAACCACACTCTATAAAGATTGAATTAATAACACATCCTCACACCCACTGGGAGAAAATATTCCTCAACTTTCAATGGACTAAAAGTACACAGGAAATGGCATAAGCAAATTCAATATATATTATAAGCAGACAAATGTAGCTGCACATTCAGGTACATTTCTCGAGAAGAGTAGTAAAAGGCTATTGTAAGCAGTTGGCAGGTTTTCTATTTAAATTATTGTTTCACAGGTGATGGGGTTAACTAGAAGCATGACTGAGGCTTTGATCAGGTGGCAATCAATACTGCAATCAAAAGCAGAATATAGGGAGCACAGAAAGAGTATGAAGTGTACAGCCAAGTGTAGTCAATGCAAAACCCTCTGCATCACACGTGGAGGAAACAGGGGGCTCTGTAAGGCTGCAGGGATTTTAAAATTATTTTGTAATAATGCATGTTCCTTAGATAGAGAAAATGAGAAACTGTGGAGTTAAGTATATTTCACAGGCAGGGGGCTGAGAGAAATTTCTCTTTTCCTAAAACCTTCCCCAGTTAGAGGCAGCAACTGTAGATACCCTTTTCTCAAAGACCACAAATGGACAGTTATTTGTGGTTGCCCATTTCTGAATAACAGTAGCACAAAAAGTTCATTTTTAACTTAACAAGAAACTTCTCAGTTATTCTGCTCATATTCAGAGATAAAGAAGTACAAAAGAGACATTAACTATAGTTGCTTCTGTTGCTGCTGAGCTCTCTACAGCTCTTAGTGCCTGGCAGAAATTATTAACAGAAAAGCCTTTCAATTTTGAAAAGAAATACTGTGGATCTCAGCTGTGAATTTTTAAGCTTCCAGCATTGTCAGTGTTTTTAGGAGGGGGTAAGGACAGAAGGCAGAAGAAAAGAAGTCTCATTTTTGTCTCCTGAAATGGGAAGACCATTTCTTTCCCAACTAAATGTGTGAGGGGATAAGTAGGTTAGAGGTGTTTTGTGCTCCTTACCTCACTGCAGCTTCTGGGAAAGTAGGCACTGGCCCAAGAAAAATCAAGGTAAATCCATTTCCACTTCTTACATACTGAACAACCTTCTTATGGTCCTCATTTCCTGTTAGAACATCATAAATTTAAATAACAAAAATCCACAACTCCATAAGAAAATTGCATATAAACTATCACAGCCACTGATTTGACTACTAGTATGAATGTTATTAGAATATTGACAAGGCATGATCCTCTTCATTACTTAAGTTGGCAGTTTTATTGTAGTGTCAGAATTTAAAATGTATTTTCATGGTTTAACCCCAGCTGGAAACCAAGCCCCACACAGCTGCTCACTCACTCACCCACAGTGGGATGGGAGGGAGAATCAAAGGTGAGTAAACTTGTGAGTTCAGATAAAAATGGTTTAATAAGCAAAGAAAAAGTGCACTCAAGCAAAGCAACACAAGGAATTAATTCCTGGCTTCCCATGGGCAGCCATCTCCAGGAAAGCAGGGCTCCATCACACAACAGTGACTTGATAAATCAAACCCAATCCCTCTGAATGTCCCCTGCCCACCTTCCTCCTCCTTCTTCCCCCAGCTTTATACATCAAGCATGACCCCACATGGGGGTAATGGGACATCCCTTGGGTCAGCTGCTCCTGCTGTGCCTCCTCCCAGCCCCCTGTGCCCCCCATTCTCCTCGCTAATGGAGTGCGGTGAGAAGCACAAAAAGCCTTGATACTGCTCAGCAGCAACCAAAATCCCCCTGTGCTACCAACTCTGTTTTCATTACCAATCCAAAACACAACCCAGTGCCAGCTACTGTGTAGAGAAGTAGTTCTATCCCAGCCAAAACCAGCAAGTGTCCATTTTCCTCCTACGGATGATGGGCCTGTCAAAATCTTCAATCAAGGTTCAGTTGTTACAGTTTTACAAGCCTTAGCTGCTGGAGCTGTTCCAGCCCTAAAACTTTAAGTTCACTGCTGATGTGCCACAGCAGAGTAGGTCAGTACACCATCCACTTCAGCACCTCTTTTCCTCATTAGCGATGCTCCACAGAAAATGAGATTTCCTTCTGTCACACCCACAGAAATACACACTACATTGGCCTGGAAGAATATACATTGCACAGGAATGGGGCCCTTAGGCTGACCAGATGCACTAATGGAGACCCAGTACATAGATTAAGGCAGGATTTTTGGCTTATAGAACGTGGTGTTACAAGAAAAATGAAAAACATTGGCAATGCCAAAGTTTCTATACCACCTGGAGTCAGACTGAAGAATGCACAGACTAATCAGAGTACACCTGTGCTAAGTTTGCACCTAGCTTGAGTTTTTTGTTGTGTGACCTCTGTTTTACTCTTTTTGGATATGAAGTCTATTACTCCATTAAAATGAAAAAATAAACCTTTTCCAATATAAACCAAACTGTTCACTTGACTACAAATCACTGTACTCAAATGCTAAGGTTGCTTAGAAGAAAAAGGTTGCTCAGAAAACTCAGCACTCAAAATGCAGCCTTTTCCAAGATGTTGAAGTAGTCACCATCAGCACAGATATGGAAACGTAGAGAAAAACCTGGTTCAAAAAAACCCAACATATATGGCTCATGTTTTATAAAACTAATTCCTCATATTCTAATATGTTATGAAGAGAAAGGAAATCACTTTTGCCACATCAAGGTGTTAACCCTACTTCAGTGTATTTATTGAAATTGAGCCTATGCTTCAGGAAAAACCAGCCCTTTGCGATGTATTTCAGCCATATTTCTCCCCTGATAGTTTCCACCATGGCTTTTCTCCGTCTTCTTCATCATTGAAGTTTCTAGACAATGCCACAATATCATCACAGGATATTTAAACAGTGCTCTGTTGTATTGAAACTAGAGGTTACATTAGTATAGGGAATCTGAAGCATCTCCAGACTATTTTCTTATGTCATACGATGACTTTTTTTTTTTTTAATAAAATTACAAACTCAAAACCCTTTAATCGTACACTGCCACACAAACCAAGGCAGAGTTTCAAAGCTGTAAAAATAGAACAAGCTGCTTTCCAAAGCTGTAACTGAAAGCCAGCTTGACAGGACCTGTGTTTTACTGGAACATGACAACTCACACTGCTTGTTTAATCTTCACCATAACCAATAGAAGTGCATCACACAGCACACAGCTGAGGACTTCTGGAGGGCCTTGTGCTGCTTTTGCCACTGGATGGGCCTTGCACCATCAACATCACAGAAGGAAACCTACCATTTCCTTCTGAAGGAACTTGGAATACTGATACTCCAAACAAAAGTATGCTGGTTTGGTTGGGGAGGGACATGGATTGGGTGGGTTGGGGGATTTTTAATGCTTCCGGAATTGTTAGTCACAGTTTACTGCAAGAGTCAAATAAAACCTGAATCCCAACTCAGTAACCAATTAGGTTCATAAATCCAACTGCTGCAACACTGCATAACAGCATAAACATGACGAGATCAAACACTCTCACTGGACATTACTGCATGCTTTTAAGGAATCTAAAAGATTTGCTACTCTGATAGGATTGGAACCAAAATTCACTAAAAGCAGTTGAGATCTGGACACTTGTTTTCATTGAGCTGATAATGCTTCCAGTGAAAGAAAAAAACCAAGCCAGCTGACAGCTATGTCTAACAAAAAGTAAATGTACCCTGGCTAAGGTGAAAATAATGTGCATTTTAACAATTTATAAACAGTATATTAATCATTTCATTTAGCTTTCTGCATGCACTTCTAGAGGGGAACCCATCTGCTGTGTTTTATAAGCACACCTTAGAGTGAAATTAATTCTGCTTTGCAGTCAATAAAGAAAAGTAGATATAAGCAAGGGAATCGAGCAAACAAGTTAAATGCCTGCATGTGAACCAAGGAACACCATTCATTGCTACCATTGTGGTAGCCCATTCCCAAAACATAGTTTTCCTTTACTAACTGCACAGCACAAGAAAAGACCATGTATAAAAGGCAACACTACAATCTGACAGGAGTTTCACTCTAAAACATAAACAAGCAATGGATCTCAGTTTCACTGACAGTTTAATTTTCCTCTCTTTCAGTCTGAGGAAATTATAATTTCAACATCTCACTTCACATCTGGGGCAAGCACACTTGCAAGCACACTAGCCATCATTTTGAAAATATAAAATAAATCAGAATTAATCTCAAACACATGAAGCAGAGCTATTCTGATCAGTGTAGGTTTGATGTGTCCCAAATAAGTAACATCACCCCAAAACCATAATAGTGATCTCCACTACATAAACTGAGGCTTCACACATTGAGTTGGTTCCCAGGACACACTGAGCACATGCACAGATACCTCCTGTCAGTGCCTTAGACCTGCCCTTGGTTCTGCAGTGCTGATGTATCATTAATTAAACCAATTTCTCATGTAAACTGAAGAGATGAGGGTTCTGAGAAATCAATTTCACATTTTGATCAATCACACTGACAGCTAGGCCTAACTTTGCTGTTCTGGGCAGGGGACTCTGGGGAAAAAAACACCACTGTACTAAAAAAGGGAATTTAATTCCAGTCATGTGCCAGCCCAAAGAAAGGATAACTCAATTCTCAAGGCAGATAGCATTAGAGCTACCTAAAAGTTTGCTGCCACAACTCAAAACCATATTTGAACTAATGTGACATTTTAAGAGTGATTTTTTTTTAGGGTGTTTCATTATGTTTTGTTTGTTCATTTTAATTCTATTTGTTAAGTACAAAAATGCTGAGATCCTGCAAATTCAGAGCACTTAAGAATGATAGGTTATCTACACAGAAACAGCATTTTCTGAACCCCCTCAGGATGCTGTGTCTCCAGCTGACCCTGCTTCCCTTTCCTGAACTGCAGCTCTGCACCCTAGAGTATGCTGACCTAAATAGAAACCCTTTCTCCTCAACTCTCTCTGTCCAGTCAGCTACTTCCCTCTGGAGATAAAGGCCTCCTCAACAAAAGGATGTTCTTGCTGCACTGTGCAGAGGGTGAAGATCTCCACTGAGCAAATCACCAACTGAGCTGACATTATATACACACACATTTCTGCATATGTGAGGGAACTATGTTATTTCACAATGCTGACAACTTAATTTAAGAGAACTGAATCTCAATAAAGACATATGCCACATCCCACACAGGGTTTACTCTCACACTACTTCTAATGAAACATTTTCAAATTAGAGAACATGCTCATGTTGAGCTACATATCATTTTGAATTGTTGACTTCATTCATTTGAATTTCTACTATATTTGATTTTAAGTGCATATGACTTCAAATGCAGCTTCTCAATAAGGATATCAAATGCTCCTATAGAATGTTCCAAGGGCTATACATGAGTATTTTCCTCTATTTAAGTGCAGTAAAGTCATTGTAGTATTTTTTGGCTGGTGTTAAATATGCAGAATACTAATCTGTTAAGAAATGCTGTGCAGGGTAGTCAGAGAAAAGTTACTGATGAACTTGGAAAATACCAGTCTACCCTCAGGATACTAAAAAAAGCTCCTGTCACACTGAGTATCAAATCAGTGAGCACTTCTTCCTTGTATAGAACTACTGTCTTCTCATTCTAACTTTTATGGCTTATTGGACCACATCAACTCCATGCTTCAATTTTTTCTTCTTTTTTTTTTTTTAAATACCCCAAATTCTTCCCATAGTATTTTCAATTTATTTTTCTTAGCTCCAATTAGTATTATAGTGCATATTAATTATGTTTTCCTGCTAGACTTCCAAAACTTGAAGTTAAGAGAGAAGAGGTAGATCCCAGCAGTGCTTTTGGAATGCAGATAGCAACAGTGTACCTCTGTAGTTATCAATAATTAACACCCAGCTACAACCCACTGTCTATGTCATGACAAATGGATCAGAAAAATCTTCATGCCACGTTCTGAAAGGGAGGGAAAGGGCTGTAACAAGCTATTTCAACCATGTGGTTTTGCCCACATCTTTATACATTTCATTTCCTCATTCTGACCTACTACCCTGCTATTTTGACAGTAGGTGCTACTTTAAGTAAGTATAGTAAGGCTATATGATACAATCTTTACATTCTTTTTAAATTAGCGTGGTCTCTGGAGTCAGTACTTAATTTCCACTATTTTGCCTTTTTGCTGTCCCTAGCAATCCTTGCAGCCTGTTCCTCCCTGGAGCATGCTAAGCTCTGGAAATGTAAAGCTAGAGGCAGTTGTTCTTAGCTGCACTTCTCACACACTTTCTTGTGTTTAGAAAAAGAAAGTTAACAAAGAAACAATAAACAAAACAACTCACAAAACAACCCTTCTTTTTTTTTTCTTTGATCTACAGGCTGAGCATCTGTTTTCTCAGAGCTCATTCCACATTAGCTTCTACCAGCTTTGACAATAGTCACTAAATTGGACTAAAACCATTCTATCTAATAATTAACCAAATGACCAAAATACCACCATAACAGTATTAAAGCAAGAATAATATTCCAATTTGAGAATTAAACATTTATGAATTCTCTAGCCATAAAAATGTTAATTTAGACTGTGTGTAAAGAAACTACAAAATGCTTTTCCCCTTATCAGGGCAGGCCTTATGTTGTTAAAAAGCTTTGGTCTGTTGCAAGTTCATATCTTTAAGCTTTTTCATTCCTAGCTACAACTGCATGTGTCAGCAAGTCAGTGGGACTACATGCAGAGTTTAGAAGTGCATGAAAAGTTAACTCCTTCAAGTTAAACTGTAAACAGAAAGCCTTTGGCCAAAAGGCTTCATTTTTAGCAGAAAAGCAGGAGTTAGAGGGTTCTTGTTCTTAAAAATCCACTTCCTTCCCATTTCTTCTAACTCTTCACACGGGCTCCAAAGCAGCAGCCATTTAAACAGCAGGGTTTGATGACTTCACATCTCTTGCTGGCATCCCTTATAGATCATGACTGAACTGGATTTTATTTACCTGTGACACTGCAAAGGGAGGCGATGAGGTGAGAAGAATTTATGCTGTCTTTGCAAATACTGATATATGCTTAACTAAACTCAGAAATAACCAAGAAAACTGATACCTAGATTCTAAAAGATGCGCAGTTTTAAAGGTGCTATAAGGTATTCACAATTACTATTTTTCTGTGATCTTCTTCTAAAATAACAGTGATTCCTGTAATATATTTCCTTTTCTTTCTGTCTATCAGGAGAGGTGCAGATTAGACAAAGCAGCTCTTTCTATTCAGAGCATTAGGATTGAGGAATAAGTAATTTACTATTGCTCAAAGGACATTTTCTCTAGTCTCTCATGCCCCCAGATAGATGCTCCCAAAAAAAAAAAAAAAAAGCTTCAGGAGAAGCTTAATGTTTCTGGAAGCTCTGTCTTCAAGAAAAAGCCTGCCTCTCCTGAGCCTTGCTTAGCAATTTAGATCTGCTGGTAGGCTTAGAGCACTACTGCAACAGGCTACAAGGAGAAAAATTCAAGTTTAACACTACCTTGAGTAGTTTTTGTGTTTACTAACCTAAAAGATCCTGTCTCTGATGATAGTGGGAGCATCATTTGCTCCATTGAATAAACTGTCAAATTCAGAACAGCAACAGACAATAGAGCTGGCTATAGCCAACATAAAAATAAAACCCCTGTGGCAGCACTAAAATTTAAGGACTGAGACAGTCACATCTAGAAGTAATGGGGAAACCAATAAGTTGGAGCTTTGCACCCATTTACTTTCAGTGTAATTTGGGCTGCACCTTTAAGTAACTCAGAGACTCTACTATAAGCACTACTTAGAAACTGCTGAAAAAGAAGATGGGCAGAGATGAAGCTGCTTTTCCCCCCTCCTCATTCCTTTTTGTGTTCTCACATCTGACAAAACCAATCTCCTAGCTGCTTGGAGCAAAAATTCTGCTATTGTTGCTTCTTAGGAGCTTTCTGATGATCTCTCAATGGGAAATTGAGCAAAGTCAGGCCCCAGTAGCTACAGTGTCAATCAAACCGAAAAGAAAGATGATTCCCTTAACATCATCTTCTTTATGTTGGATTACTCCTTGCACCTTCTCACAAGGGGTTAAACTAGGCTGACTTACACTGAAGGCCTCACCATCTTCAGGTCTTTGACACAGAATTTGATAAACAGGTCTAGTAAAGCTCAGAAAAGCAGAGCATTCTTTTAAAAAATGAGGCTTGAAAAAGATGTTCTGCTCCTGAAATCCCAGTCCTCGATGAAAGATGGAAAGCTGAAGGGACTGAGTCCGTGTTCTTGTTTCATTAAGGCAATCTCTACCTTTAAGAATAACAGGAGTGTTGTTTTCATTACGTCTTGTGCAAACCTAACCTTTAGACAGAGGCATCTAAAAAAACCCTAATAACTACAGCCCATTTAAGAATTTGGATCTCTTTAGAGAAGTTTGTGATGTCTAGAATCCTAAGCACATACTCTGGGCCATAATCTTAGAAGATTCCAAGCCCATCTTTTTACCAGCAATAGGGCTCCTCAGCTGAAGAGTTTATTTCAAGATTCCTGCCAGAGTGAGGAACAGTCACCAATTTCTCTCATGCAACCTGAATATGCTATTCCCTATTTCATTTCCACTTTGTATCACTTAATCCAAAGGATGCTTTTAAGACCAAGAATATATTGCTTGTTTTCTGTGAATGGGAAGCACAGGGTACAGTGTTCTCTAGCTGTTAACAAGACACTGATAACATGAGTCAGTGGTACTACTTGATAGCCATCAGAGAGATGCAAAGCTGTGCTTTCTCTCTGTGGAATCATTCATGTGGAGGAGAAAATAATAAAAAACAAACAAACAAACCCACCCCACAATGCCCCCCAAAAAGCTAAACCAAACCAAACAAAAACAAACAAACAAAAGGCATTTTCCTGCTGACTGGAGAACTCACCACAAAATACTTGTCCAGTCTGATGATGAATAAAACTCAGATATGAGATATCTCCTGTTACTAAAAGCCATGACAAACATAGAACTGAAACCAATAAATCTAAGTAATCTAAACAACAAAATGGTTGGATAAAAAGCATAATGTAATTGCTTCCAGGATTATTTTAGCTTCATTATGTTTGCAAATAAACACAAGCCCTGCTCTTGATTACTAAAGAGTCTATCAGACTATCAACAGACTCTTCAATATTTAAGAGTCAATTTGACAACTCAATTACCTGAGAAAAACCTACTTGACCATTACTAAACATTTAAATCCTAAAAGTTTATATTTACAAAGCAGCAAAGAGAAATTTAGACTCTTGCCACCTTTTCAGCTCCAAAAACTTCTAATATAAAAATCATACTAAGGGGAAAATAAAAGCTCCTCAGTACTCTTTAGAACAAGAATATGAGTACAAAATTAAAGCAGTAAGTCTTGTCTGTATAAGGCTTTGTGTGGTATCTGCACACATTAACTAAAACATTTTAAGCTACATTCTGAACAGTTGCCTGCAAATGTTCTTTCAGAAATCATCTGAGATGCTGCTCTGCAGGATGAAGAGTCTGACTCACTGAATAAAAAGAAAGACCCCATTGAGTCATGGTAGCTGAGTCATTGGGTAGTTATGTTCCTATCTAAAACAATTTTTAATCACTTTAAGATACTAAAAATAGTAAGGATTTTGAAGGAAAAAGGAAAAAATTAATTCAGAAATGCAAGTCTTGCTTTTACACAGATCTCCTTGCAATAAAAATACAAGGACATACATGAGAAAAAGGTTATATAGATGTCAAATTTTGGAAGCAGGAAATGTATAGAAATAGAGTGCTTCCCAGATATTTCTACAGACAGCTGAAGCTTTTTAAGCACAGATCAACCACTGTTCCTGCTACTTTTCACTATGTTTCAGTTGTTTAGCAGCCTGTACAGAACTATAATTCTTTTTGTCATTACTGTGACAACATCACTCCTGATAATCAGTTGAGTTTTTAAGGATTCTAGGGCAATGCATGCCAATTTGTGGGTATAACTGATTTAGAGTCAACTCTACCTCAAAATAGGGGAAAAAATGAAGAGAGAGCAACCAGCCTGTTCTTCCTGACTCCAGCTTTGTCAGTCTTATATTTGCCTTCATTGCACAATAACAACTACTCTTATTCTCAGATATTTTACACACTTTTAATAGAGAATTACCTTAATAACCTGCTACATCCCTGAACAGAATGAGAGAACTTCAAATGGTCATTGATTGATTTCAGGGCCGAAAATACTCCACCTAAGATTTAAACTTCATCTTGTAATAACCCCTTCAAACAGTAGAAATATTCTAAATCAAAATTCCTGCTAGACAGAGAGGAACAATGAAGATGCATAGAAATTTGATTCACTTCTTTCATCCCTTTTCTATAAGGAGGCCCATCCTTCTGATAAGCTGAAGTACAGATATTATTGGTTTAACTATTTCCAGAGCATTTATTGTGTTCCCAGTGGTAATCCAGCAACTTTCTTTCTTCTGATACTTCTGCTTCTCACTTATTTTCCTTCCCCAAAGGATCACAGCTTGTCCTCTACCCCAACAGAAACAATAAAACCCAAACAAACCCAAAAATCCACAACCTGACTGACAAAGAAAAAAGGCTGGGCTTATTCTGAATCACTTACTAAATTGATTAGTCTGCAGTATTTTTCCCACCATCTTTTTTACCTTCACTTTTACCCCAGCTATATAAAAACAAAACAAACAAAAAACCCAAATCGAATAGAAACCCCAAACCAACCAACACACACACCTCCACCAACCATTTCCGTGCTCAAATCTCAGCTGAAGATAATTATCCATGAGTTGTGTCAGTTTAATTTGGATTTTCAACTCTTAGAGGCAAGGATAATATCTTATGTAGTTCTTGTAAGCTCCATATTATTATACTACTCATTCTTCTCATATTATTACTCATAAAATTTTACAGCTAAAACTACAGAAATATCTAAATTTCCCTGAAGTTCAAGTTCAATTTGGCACTGATTGCCCATTTCTCCACTGAAACAAGCAAGCCATTCTCTAAATTTAGATCCAGAACTTAATTTAGCTAAAAGAAATACTTTCTTATTAGGTTACTTTTTCACTGCCACTTACTGATATTAAACAGGTACATTTTATCCAGCAATTTCATGGCCTCAGACTTGCAAATACAAAGAGATTTGCAGAGCTGTACAAGCATAGGGGGGCCTCAAATATGTGACTCAGAGGGCTCACAGGTTATGTTGAATTACACTTCTTTTGAGAAGATTTTCCTCCAGGAGTACCACAGTACTTTTCCCATAATCTCTTCGTATCTTTGAAGGGATCCATTTGTTTTTCCTTATTTTTCTAGGAGGACTAATTTATTTCTTCACCCACATAATTTCCTATTACTTCCCCATTACTGTGCTACTGCCAAAGTGTTTCCATTTGCAGTTACATACCATTGCTAATGACATTCTTTATGCTCTGCTATATAGAACTTCTGAAGAAATATCTGGAAGTCATTTTAAACTGATGTATCAATATTTCTTCTTTAGAGATTTTCCTTTCCCCTTTGAAAGATTTAATCCTCTTCACAGCACCACAAATTCAGACTTTGATGCCAAAAAGGGTTAAGTAGCTGTTCTGCTAAGCAGGATGTCGTTTCTTCAAATGATTCCTATATCCAATCCATAACTTTTAGGCAAACAAAAGCTTGTCTTCCAGAAAAACTGCAGTTTTATAGTCTTAGGAAAAAAACACAATGCCCATCTGCAATGAATTACTGACTTGCATGAGCCTTTTTCTGACTTCCTAATTCACTTGAAAACCCAGCAAAAAACCCACATCTCTCAAGGGAAGCAGAGTTTGCATCTGAATTATTTTTCCAGGCACTTAAAGAGATAAATCAAGAATTTAAAAGAAACTGAGTTGGTATTTCCCAGCAGCCTGCTTGAACTCTGCTCTGCAGGTTTATATAACTTCTTGCTTTCTGACATGAGGATGATGTGAAATCCCCCAAAGGAAGTGCCTTGTGAACATCCCAGAGAAAAATCACAGATAGCATTATCCAGGGAAAGAGGACTGAAGTCACATGAGATGTAATTATTGAGGTTTTCTCACAATTACATATATAACTGTAACTTACATTCAGTAAAATGAATTTTGCAAGCTCTTTTAAGTAGTGCTTAAACAATAATACTTCTAACAGTGGGAACCATCCAAACAATAAGACAAGTTATTTGTTTTAGAAAACACATTCTGGGTTTAGTAGGGACATTTTGAGTTCATAAGGAAAATTATGAAGTTTTCAGCCCAAAAATTAATCTAATTTTTTAAACTTGAAATAAGATTCTGTCTGGTGTCTGTTTCAGAGAGCCTTTGAAAGACTTTACTGAGATAACAGTGAACTAAAAAAAGGACATCAGTATCATCCTACACTGGAAGAGAGGGGATTTTTTAAAATTTAAACTAAAGGCTTTGTGAATCTGGAAGAGTGCTCATGGGTTTTATGTTGATTTGTTTACTGATTTGCTCAGAGTTTGTTTTAAAGTGTTACCAGTTAATATCAATTTATATTTCTATTTTAAAAACCCAAAAACATTCACTGTCAGAACACAACACAATCTCTGATTTTGGAAAAACCACATGAAGTGACTGAGTAGTTTTCCAAACTGGAGCACATGAACCTTTTCTTGTTGCCCAGCTTTTAGGATGACAACAACTAATTTTACATGCAGAAATCTGTAACCGAAACAAGATGCAATAGAAAAATTCAATACGCTCATTAATAATTTTGCCCTTGAGGTTTACATAATCTGAGAAGACAGTTTAACTCTGCTGAGTTTGGAATTTTACATCTCTTCTTTGTATTCTACAGACTAATTTGGCAGAGGTTCTAGGCCAAGTCCTGCATTACTTGGTCAGGCCCAATGTCTCCCCAGGAACCCAGCAGACAAAGAACTGTGTCTCAGAGCTGTTCAGTGTTATAAGAAATTATCAAAAAATGGGTTTAAGCCTTAAATAACACAAGGACATCTCTTACATAATTTATGTACTACTCAGTGTGGAATATTGCTCTGTCTCTTAAGGAAACCTAGATGTCTAGAGAAATGGTTTTACATTGTTTAATTCTGACACACAAAAAAATTAGAGACCCTGACTCAGCATCCACAGTGTTTTACTGTAACTTCATCTTCTAATAATTACAGCAAGTCACCTTTTAGGGTCCTGTGGAAAAGGTACTCAAGAATGAAATTAAAATTCTCATACACTTCAATATTATTAATTCCATTACAGACCTACACACTTAATATTGCCCAGAAAGTACAGAAAAGCATAGATGGTCCAGTATAGAAAAGGCAAGGAAAGCCTTTGAAAGGAGAGAAAGAAGGAGATAGAAGGGACATTTTGAAACCACCAATAAGCAGTGAATCATATAAAAGTCCCATAGAGAGATGCTGCTGAGTTCACAGCCTCTGTCTCCAGAAAGCAATGACAGCCTGATTAGATAAAAATTATTACTGAAAGTTTCATCTGTGACCAGTCAATGAGAAGCCAAGGAAGAGCTTCACAAGCTGTGACAACAGAGCCCAAAGCACAAGGTTTTTGTCCCGGTCACACCTGTTTTCACTAGTACATCTCTATCAGACCCTTTTGGCCACGCTAGAACAACAAAGGCTTTATTATAGTGGGCTAATGAGAACTTTAACTCTTCTCTTCTACATTTTCATTCAGCTGAGTAAGGCACATACATGTCTATATAAAAACCCCATAGGTTGAGATAGTCTCCAGTGTTTTTTCACTGGAAAATCTGAAGCAGATACCCCTGGGCAAGCTAATAAATGGTTACTTTTAAAACGTGCAGGAGCAGTATTAAGTCACTATCTCCAAAAATAAAGTTGTTATCTTACTTATTTCACCAGAATAATGGCTCTGATTTCACAATTTACTATATCATAAAAGCACCAATGCAAAAGCAGCAGTACAGAATTGTGACATACTTTTACACACATACTAAAAGTTTACACAGCTTAGAACTCTATGGTGTACCACAGCAGTATTTCATTACTTCCTAATTAATTGCCCAACCAGGAAGTCATGGATCCTAAACGAAGCTTTCCTGAGTAGCACAATATAACAGTATCACCACTACAAGCCCACTAAGCAGCTCTCTATCTGCAAAGATGAAAGAATCCCAACCCACCTTGAGCCTTTGCCCTGGAAGCAGCCATCATCACAGACTTTGAAGACAAACACAATGACTCCAGAAAGCTTAAAAAGAATAAGAGAAAAAGAAAGTCTTTCGGGAGGAAAAGCCCACAGGAAAAGATAAGATTCTCTCTCACAACAGGATAGCAAATTGGATGTATATACTTATCTTCAAGTGCTTAAAGACTTAAATTCATCTTGTACTTCTGTACTCATCAGAAGCTCAGAAGAAGAAGTCTAAAGGGCTGTGGGACAACATATCCTATTTTTCTTTCCTAGGATGGGACAATTAGAACCACAAATAATGGGGTCATCACCCTATTAACATTAGCAGCACAGCTCTGTACAGGTTCCTGTCAGGGCAGTAATTCAGTAAATTAGAGTTTCAAGAGTTTGTCCAGTGTAAATGCATGAGAATTTAGAAATTAAGAAAAAAGAAAAGAAGCAGAGACCCATGTTTGTTTGGGGTTTTTTGTGCACATAATAGAAAAGCTTTATAAAGTTTTATATAGTAGTTACATTATCCACTAGTTTTCAAAGGTTGCTAAGTTACCTCATCACATTTTTAGATAATATCAATTGTGACATTACTTAAGAAACAAACTCCTGTCATTGTGCACTGTGAAACTCGCAGGATTATAAAAGTAATGCCTGAGGAACGCAGTCAAATGTGGGCAGAAAAACAGGTATTAACTAAAGTCACTAACCTTATTATGTCTCTCCAATTGCCTCACAAAACAAGACCTGCTCAGGAATTCTGCATGTTCTCAGCTTGCAAGAGTGGAAAACAATCTGATCCAACTACCAGGCTGCAGGTGTGTGCCATCCCATCTGGTTGCTTGTACCTGGGCACTCCCAACTCTCCACCCTCTGCCCCTTAATTTCCCCCTGAGGGCTCAGCAGGTTGCAATTTGTGTTGTTGGTTTGAATTGTTTACAACAGGAGTGATCACAGGGCAGTTTTCCTGTTTCCAGGTGCAGGAGTGTGAGGAACTCACAAAACTTTGGAGAGACTAAGGACTTATTTCTTTTTTGTTTAATGTTTGCTCTAAGAAAGAGGTCACTGTTCTTAAGAATCTCATGACTTCTGAATTCAAGTGGGTAGGCCAATACAAGAAATCCACTCGTGATTTATATTCACTTTTCCTAGACTCTATAGAGGAGAAAAACTCTAAGTATGAAGTACAGACTCATTAGAGTCTAAAGCTACAGGGAGATGTAAAGCAAGATGTAAAGATAGAGTCGTTTGGACTCTTTAAAGTAATTTCCTATTGCTTTTCCTGGAACTGTTTTAAAAATTATATAACACTGAAAACATCAGGGAGTTTTGAAAGGAATTTTAATTTAGGTCCTCAGTCTAAAGATAATGGCAAAAGTCTCTATAAAACACGACTAAATGGAGCATTTTTCTTTGTCTGTCTATATATGACGATTTTCCCGGGAAAAGATTTTTTCAAGGTTATTTAGTATTTTCTGATATCTAGAGTTAAAAAAAAACCAAAACTGTGATGAACCGAAAACACACATTTGCTATTCTTTGCCCTGCTGGGGGAGGAGGAAGAGAAATTGGGGTGAAGCTGAATCCAGAAAATGGGAGGGGTGGAGGGAATGTTGAGTCCAGCTGAAGAGGGGAGTGACAGAGTGGCTTTGGTGGGCACTCACCTGCCTTCCTTGTTCAAGCACCTGCACTGGTTACCAGTGTCACTCGTGTCAGAACTGCCATAAAACTAAATTGACTTCAGTGTGATTAAATGTGTGAAGTATCTTCTTTTCTTTTTTTTTTTAATATGGAAACCACTTCTCTGCTTTTGCCTCTGAGTTTTTGTGAGACTCAAACACAAAAAATGCAACAGCACACTACAGTTGTGTGATTAACTCTCAGGCTGACAAGGGAGGAAGAGACAAAGCTGACAAAATGACCAAATTATCATCTCTTGGTGTGAATGGAGCGTGCAGGTCAACAAAAAATCAGTGAGATGCAAGATTGATGTGTAACAGTATTTAGGCAGACATTTGTTGTTTGTCACTCTAAGTCTGAGCAATGACTTTCCAGATGAAAACAGTCTGTACCTGTCATCTGTTTTTTATCAGAAATTCATAAGATGAATATTTATATTTTAATCTTCGTTGAAGAGAAACTTGAAAAGTGAATTAAAAAGAAGGAACACAAAGATTAACTCTTAAATCTTTTAATACAATAAATACGAAGAGATATACTCAGTACTAATGATACATTCCTGAGTGAATACATATTTTCTCATTGTTCATTTTGTTGCCAATGACAATAAATTCATGTGGGGGGCTAAAGCTTCTGTATGACTCCCTCAGTTATGTTGGACCTCACTTTATGTGCATATATTTCTGAGCTCAACAGGTGCATGAAAATCAAGTCAAGGAGGGAATGTACATTTTAGGGTGCACAAAACATCACCTGGAAAACCAACATTAAAAGAATATGTTCACTTAGAGAGTAGATAGTGGGTCAAACATCATTATTAACCTGTAAGATTCCCTGACAAAGAGTGATGGATAGTGCTAAAGAGCAAAAACTAATACCTAGTTTATTGGGGTTTTTTTTTACTGTTCCATATTTGTGATCTTCCAGCATTGTGGGAAAATGTTTCTGTCTGTTGTTTGTAAGAACATAAGTGTTCATTTCATCTGTGTGAAAGATGTTTTGCAGGAAGAATCCAGTATCAGTCGCTAGATTGCTTCTAATTGACCTAACATTTTTTTTTGTAAATGCAGGGGATAAAATAAATCTAAACCTTCCCTTTCAGTACTTCATTGTGACTAATCTGTTCAGAAGGAATTAAGAGGATGCTGAACATGTTGATATAGCATAATTTATTCATTGTAGAAGCTGAAGAGATTCACCATTGACTGTGAATTCTTTTGCCGAATGTAAGCTCCTGAATCACTTTTTTGTGTGTGCAATGCAGCAGTAAGTTCTCCATTTGCAGTTAATCTGTGTATATTACATACTAGAGGGCCAAAATCAACCCAATTATAAGCAAATCAAATTCTGTTGATGCCAGGGAAATTACCCAAATGCTGAACTTGTTATGTTCCTGACCAGGTTGGTTGGCAGAAAAGGGTACTTGCTTTCTAAGAATGCTGACTGCAGGTCTTTTTCATTTCTTTTTAGTTTATCGTGCTTTTAAAATGTCTCAGAATGGTCATGTGTGATGATAGACAGCACAGACACTGCTGCTGGCTTTGGGGAAGTTGTTTAGATATTACATTTAGATCTCCATGTTCTTCCTTTCATCTTGTAATAGGATGTTTACAAGGAACCTTTTTCTTCCTCAGGCCATTTTTCATGAGATAAAGTTGTCTAGAAGCAAGAAACTACCACACCATTGCCTCTGACTATAGAACTGCTAGTTTAGATAGGCTTTGCTCTGATAGAAAATCATCAAGTCTGTTCTGTTTAATTTTTTTCCTTTCAAAACTGAGTGCACCACAAGGAATCATGGAAGCAGGAAGAACTAGGAGTGGGGAATATGACAACAATTTTGGCAATCAATTCAGTATTGCTAGCATTTTGAGGCTACAATAACGATTCAAAAACTCTTCATGTTTCATGGCATTTTGACATTTTGTTGCCATGATGTCTTTTTCTCATAAGTTCCAACAAATTAAATCCTTGACAATATTTATATGGGTTTTCAAGTTAACTATCATGCAGAGCTTAAATGCCTAGTGTAAATGAATTACAGGCACGGGAAACACGTTCCAAATTACATTTCTCTAGACTCTAAGAGCACTGTTCTTCCTCAGGTGTGGAACAACTTTAATTTTTGTTTTTAAGTTTTGCTTACAAAGAGCACAGTCAATATTAATAAGTAAGAAAGCACATTCACTGGGACTTTGATTAAAAAGTTAGACATCCTGGGCAAAGATTTTAACAATTTGGGTGTTGGTCCCTTTTGAAATACAACCAAGCAAAAACCACAGCAGCCTGCAAAGAGCCTGATGCTGGATTCTGTTCTGAGAGTCTCTTCAGGTGACTGGAGCAAAAAAAAAGCTGGATTTCTAAAGTCAAGCAGTTTTCTGTGGTGGGTTGACCCTGGCTGGATTCCAGGCACCCACCAAAGGTGCTCTATCACTTTCTTCCACAACTGCACAGGGGAGAGAAAATATAATGAAAGTTTCATGAGCTGAGCTAAGGACAGGGACATATCACTCACCAGTTACTGTTGTGAGCCAAACAGTCTCAGCTTAGAGAAATTCATTGAATTTATTACCAATCAAAACCAGAGCAGCATAATGAGAAGTNTGTATGACTCCCTCAGTTATGTTGGACCTCACTTTATGTGCATATATTTCTGAGCTCAACAGGTGCATGAAAATCAAGTCAAGGAGGGAATGTACATTTTAGGGTGCACAAAACATCACCTGGAAAACCAACATTAAAAGAATATGTTCACTTAGAGAGTAGATAGTGGGTCAAACATCATTATTAACCTGTAAGATTCCCTGACAAAGAGTGATGGATAGTGCTAAAGAGCAAAAACTAATACCTAGTTTATTGGGGTTTTTTTTTACTGTTCCATATTTGTGATCTTCCAGCATTGTGGGAAAATGTTTCTGTCTGTTGTTTGTAAGAACATAAGTGTTCATTTCATCTGTGTGAAAGATGTTTTGCAGGAAGAATCCAGTATCAGTCGCTAGATTGCTTCTAATTGACCTAACATTTTTTTTTGTAAATGCAGGGGATAAAATAAATCTAAACCTTCCCTTTCAGTACTTCATTGTGACTAATCTGTTCAGAAGGAATTAAGAGGATGCTGAACATGTTGATATAGCATAATTTATTCATTGTAGAAGCTGAAGAGATTCACCATTGACTGTGAATTCTTTTGCCGAATGTAAGCTCCTGAATCACTTTTTTGTGTGTGCAATGCAGCAGTAAGTTCTCCATTTGCAGTTAATCTGTGTATATTACATACTAGAGGGCCAAAATCAACCCAATTATAAGCAAATCAAATTCTGTTGATGCCAGGGAAATTACCCAAATGCTGAACTTGTTATGTTCCTGACCAGGTTGGTTGGCAGAAAAGGGTACTTGCTTTCTAAGAATGCTGACTGCAGGTCTTTTTCATTTCTTTTTAGTTTATCGTGCTTTTAAAATGTCTCAGAATGGTCATGTGTGATGATAGACAGCACAGACACTGCTGCTGGCTTTGGGGAAGTTGTTTAGATATTACATTTAGATCTCCATGTTCTTCCTTTCATCTTGTAATAGGATGTTTACAAGGAACCTTTTTCTTCCTCAGGCCATTTTTCATGAGATAAAGTTGTCTAGAAGCAAGAAACTACCACACCATTGCCTCTGACTATAGAACTGCTAGTTTAGATAGGCTTTGCTCTGATAGAAAATCATCAAGTCTGTTCTGTTTAATTTTTTTCCTTTCAAAACTGAGTGCACCACAAGGAATCATGGAAGCAGGAAGAACTAGGGGTGGGGAATATGACAACAATTTTGGCAATCAATTCAGTATTGCTAGCATTTTGAGGCTACAATAACGATTCAAAAACTCTTCATGTTTCATGGCATTTTGACATTTTGTTGCCATGATGTCTTTTTCTCATAAGTTCCAACAAATTAAATCCTTGACAATATTTATATGGGTTTTCAAGTTAACTATCATGCAGAGCTTAAATGCCTAGTGTAAATGAATTACAGGCACGGGAAACACGTTCCAAATTACATTTCTCTAGACTCTAAGAGCACTGTTCTTCCTCAGGTGTGGAACAACTTTAATTTTTGTTTTTAAGTTTTGCTTACAAAGAGCACAGTCAATATTAATAAGTAAGAAAGCACATTCACTGGGACTTTGATTAAAAAGTTAGACATCCTGGGCAAAGATTTTAACAATTTGGGTGTTGGTCCCTTTTGAAATACAACCAAGCAAAAACCACAGCAGCCTGCAAAGAGCCTGATGCTGGATTCTGTTCTGAGAGTCTCTTCAGGTGACTGGAGCAAAAAAAAAGCTGGATTTCTAAAGTCAAGCAGTTTTCTGTGGTGGGTTGACCCTGGCTGGATTCCAGGCACCCACCAAAGGTGCTCTATCACTTTCTTCCACAACTGCACAGGGGAGAGAAAATATAATGAAAGTTTCATGAGCTGAGCTAAGGACAGGGACATATCACTCACCAGTTACTGTTGTGAGCCAAACAGTCTCAGCTTAGAGAAATTCATTGAATTTATTACCAATCAAAACCAGAGCAGCATAATGAGAAGTAAAACAAATTTTAAAAACATCTTCCTCCCACCCTTCCCTTCTTTCTGGGCTCTACTTCCTCCTACCCAGTGGCACAGGGAGGCAGGGGATGGGAGGCATGGTCAGTTCATCACACACTGTGCAGCAGCTCAGAGAGAGGAATCCTTCCCCTGCTCCAGCGTGGGAGCCCCCCCATGGGAGTCAGTCCTTCTCAAACTGTTCCAGTGGGAGTTAATCTTCCACAGGGTGCAGTCCCTCAAGAAGAGCCTGCTCCAGCGTGGGTCCCCCCTAGGATCACAAGTCCTACCAGGAAACCTCCTCTGGTGTGGACTCCTCTCTCCTCACGTCTGCAGGCCCCTGCCAGCAACCTGCTCCAGCACAGGCCTCCCACAGGCTCACAGCCTTCTCTCAGGCACCCTCCTGCTCTGGCATGGGCTCCTCCAGGGGCTGCAGGTGGATCTCAGCATCCCTGTGCTCCTCTTGTGCTCAGGGGCTCAGGAGAATCTCAGCCCCACCACCTGGAGCACCTCCTGCCCCTCCTACATGGGCCTGGCTGTCTGCAGGGCTGTTCCTCTCACACATCTCACTCCTTTCTGGCCACAATTACTTTGGTGCAATATCCTTTTTTTTCCTTCTTCAAAAATTTTACAGATTTACAGTAATAACAGAGGCATTAGCACCATCTCTGAGGGGCTCGGCCTAGGCCAGTGGGCCTCTCTTAGAGCTGGCTGCCATTTGTTCTGTGCACATGGGGAAGCTTCCAACAGCTTCTTACAGAAAACTTTACTTCAGCTACCAAAACCTGGCCATGCAAACCCAATACATTTTCTTATCTATTTCCCACCTTCTCACCACAGTAAGAATTTAATTCTAGTGATGATAATCATCAAGTGATGACCGAGAGAGAAATTTAATATGTAAGTCTGCAGATACTGGGGTTCACACTACAGACTCAATGAAAAAAGTCCTCACACCTCCTCATCACAGAGACTAACTGCTGGCACATTCGTACATGCGCATTTATTCAATAAAACTCACCAATTAGTTGTAATTATTAGACTGAATTCTAATTTAGAACCTAGATGCCCCTGCTTTCAGACCCAATCCCAATTGAAAAGTGTTACACTGAGCATTACATTGTTGGTAAAGACACATGCCTGATCCACAGGCCACTGGAGCCACATGTGGTCTTGACTTTTCATTTTAAGGAGGATTGGAACATACTCCATTTTTTATAATGATTTCATTTACACTTCACACTTATTGCTTATGTTACAACCCTCAGGTATCTAACTGATCCTACAGACTCTTTTTCTCAGGTATCAGCACCTAGACAAAGAGAGAGGTGGCCTCCCATCGCATCTGCATAGATAAAATGGGCAAAACAAGAGGGAAATTTCCCTTTCTGAAGTAAAGAAGAAAGCTGACAGTGCTAACCCAGAGTTACACAGAAGCCTCTGTGGGAAAAGCACACCACACTATTGAAGCTGTGTGTTCACCCCGAACCCTGGGCAGAGGGGATTGCTCCGGGTGCCTCAGCCTGTTTGGGGATGGCTCTTGCCCCAGTCTGGCCATGCTGCTACAGCACTCACTGCTTGCCCAGCTTCCCTGTCACATGTATTGTACATGTTCCTGACCTATAAATGCTGGGTAGAGCAGTGCCTATGGAACGGGATGGAGTGAGGCTTTGAAAGAAACCTCTGCAGTTCCCTTGAACAGATGTACAACCTCTGCCATGCCTGGGAAGTGTTTCCTGGCAGCCCACAGTGCACCCTCCAAACACTGGAAGTTTGAAGGGAGTACTATGAACTCCAGCATCCATTCATGCACCCAAGAANGCAGCATAATGAGAAGTAAAACAAATTTTAAAAACATCTTCCTCCCACCCTTCCCTTCTTTCTGGGCTCTACTTCCTCCTACCCAGTGGCACAGGGAGGCAGGGGATGGGAGGCATGGTCAGTTCATCACACACTGTTTGTGCAGCAGCTCAGAGAGAGGAATCCTTCCCCTGCTCCAGCGTGGGAGCCCCCCCATGGGAGTCAGTCCTTCTCAAACTGTTCCAGTGGGAGTTAATCTTCCACAGGGTGCAGTCCCTCAAGAAGAGCCTGCTCCAGCGTGGGTCCCCCCTAGGATCACAAGTCCTACCAGGAAACCTCCTCTGGTGTGGACTCCTCTCTCCTCACGTCTGCAGGCCCCTGCCAGCAACCTGCTCCAGCACAGGCCTCCCACAGGCTCACAGCCTTCTCTCAGGCACCCTCCTGCTCTGGCATGGGCTCCTCCAGGGGCTGCAGGCGGATCTCAGCATCCCTGTGCTCCTCTTGTGCTCAGGGGCTCAGGAGAATCTCAGCCCCACCACCTGGAGCACCTCCTGCCCCTCCTACATGGGCCTGGCTGTCTGCAGGGCTGTTCCTCTCACACATCTCACTCCTTTCTGGCCACAATTACTTTGGTGCAATATCCTTTTTTTTCCTTCTTCAAAAATTTTACAGATTTACAGTAATAACAGAGGCATTAGCACCATCTCTGAGGGGCTCGGCCTAGGCCAGTGGGCCTCTCTTAGAGCTGGCTGCCATTTGCTCTGTGCACATGGGGAAGCTTCCAACAGCTTCTTACAGAAAACTTTACTTCAGCTACCAAAACCTGGCCATGCAAACCCAATACATTTTCTTATCTATTTCCCACCTTCTCACCACAGTAAGAATTTAATTCTAGTGATGATAATCATCAAGTGATGACCGAGAGAGAAATTTAATATGTAAGTCTGCAGATACTGGGGTTCACACTACAGACTCAATGAAAAAAGTCCTCACACCTCCTCATCACAGAGACTAACTGCTGGCACATTCGTACATGCGCATTTATTCAATAAAACTCACCAATTAGTTGTAATTATTAGACTGAATTCTAATTTAGAACCTAGATGCCCCTGCTTTCGGACCCAATCCCAATTGAAAAGTGTTACACTGAGCATTACATTGTTGGTAAAGACACATGCCTGATCCACAGGCCACTGGAGCCACATGTGGTCTTGACTTTTCATTTTAAGGAGGATTGGAACATACTCCATTTTTTATAATGATTTCATTTACACTTCACACTTATTGCTTATGTTACAACCCTCAGGTATCTAACTGATCCTACAGACTCTTTTTCTCAGGTATCAGCACCTAGACAAAGAGAGAGGTGGCCTCCCATCGCATCTGCATAGATAAAATGGGCAAAACAAGAGGGAAATTTCCCTTTCTGAAGTAAAGAAGAAAGCTGACAGTGCTAACCCAGAGTTACACAGAAGCCTCTGTGGGAAAAGCACACCACACTATTGAAGCTGTGTGTTCACCCCGAACCCTGGGCAGAGGGGATTGCTCCGGGTGCCTCAGCCTGTTTGGGGATGGCTCTTGCCCCAGTCTGGCCATGCTGCTACAGCACTCACTGCTTGCCCAGCTTCCCTGTCACATGTATTGTACATGTTCCTGACCTATAAATGCTGGGTAGAGCAGTGCCTATAGAACGGGATGGAGTGAGGCTTTGAAAGAAACCTCTGCAGTTCCCTTGAACAGATGTACAACCTCTGCCATGCCTGGGAAGTGTTTCCTGGCAGCCCACAGTGCACCCTCCAAACACTGGAAGTTTGAAGGGAGTACTATGAACTCCAGCATCCATTCATGCACCCAAGAATGCAATCTTTTCTTACCTGAAACAGGTAGGAAAATATATTGTACCACCAGTGAAGAAAGTAGCATTTCTTCCCAAAATTCTATGGATTTGAGATTTCATGTTCACTTTAGGAAGGCTTTGTCCTCATCATTGAAGTCCCTTCATCAGCAGTAGATGTACCGAGGCCCTTTTCTGGACTTCTCTGCTCTACCTTTCTTGCCAGCATTGGGTGCCAGTGTCAGATTTCACTTGAAACAAACTCTGTGTGCCTTCCCTCTTGCTGAAGAAAACCTTGTGCTAAACTGTTCATTTACTGCTTTCCAGACACAATGTGCACAGCCTCTTTCTGAAACATCCTCCTCTAAATTTCTGTCCATTTAGAGGAGCACACACCCCTGGCTATGTTTTCCACCTAGGGCCTCTGTTCTGTGCTGTTTGTTTTTTGCCCTGTGAGAGAAAGGCATGGTCCAAGGAAAGTGATGGATTCAAAAGATCACACGAAGTCATCTGGTTGCAAACAAACAATTCTGAAAATTGCTTAAATCCTTTGCTTAAATCTAACCTATTAATGGAAGCCTAGTATTTATAACGATGACTACAGAGATTATTTCTAATAATCTATACAGAAACTATTTCTAGTAATCAATACAGACAGTATTTCTAACAATCAATACTGAGTGTTTCTAACAATCAATACAGAGATGATAGCAATTAATACAGAGTATTTTTAACAGTCAATACAGAATATTTCTAACAATACAGAGTAATTCTAACAATCAATACGGAGAGCATAACAATCAATACAGTGCATATAGGACAATCAATATTGAGAAATAAGGAAATTCTTATCCAAAGGAAGCTAAGAAACTTAAAGCACCAAGGCTTTCTTACAGGAACGCAGTAATTTAAGAGGTAATTCAATAAGTATACCTGCAAGTAATGGAAGATATCCTATGGTTCCACCCATCAAGAGGCCAATGGCCCTGAACAGCATAAAGGGGTTTGTCAGGAAGGCCACTCCTTTGCAGGCTTTCCCCCGGAGCCCTGGGTCAGTGCCTTCTCCTTTGTGCTCCCCACTGACTCCATTCCTACGCTGCCTCCAGACCATGAACACTGCTGGGACAGCCAAGCAAAACACTGTGCACCTGTGCCAGTGGATCTTGCTCTCCAGTTCCACCAGAGGCCACACCATAGACTCCTCTCTNGGCCACACCAGAGACTCCTGTCTGGCTTCCAGGTATGCAATTTCCTTTTCCAAGCGCAGTTGGTGCTCCCGAAGATTCACCTCCTGCTCCTTCATCCTCTGGACAATTTCTTTGTCGTCCTCAGGAGAAATTGTATTCTTTCCAGAAGGCTGGTTGCTGCTGGTGATGGCCATCAGCACCAGGTATGTATGGAAGAGTCCTCCAATCATGGCTGATCCTTCCTTGAAAGAGAAAGAAAGGAGAAAAGAGCTAAGATTCAGACTATACTACCTCAGGAAGAGAAAGGAAGGAGGTTCCCCACTGGAAGAAAGCCTTAGGCATCCTTGCTAGCCCTGCAAAAAGGCTGGAGGCCAGAGGTGCTCCTCAGGGCACGCCTTGTGCTGCAAGTTCCAAAGGCAGCTGCCCAAAGAGGCTCCAGAAGCACCTGGGGAGGAGGAAGNCATGGGCCTGGCTGTCTGCAGGGCTGTTCCTCTCACACATCTCACTCCTTTCTGGCCACAATTACTTTGGTGCAATATCCTTTTTTTTCCTTCTTCAAAAATTTTACAGATTTACAGTAATAACAGAGGCATTAGCACCATCTCTGAGGGGCTCGGCCTAGGCCAGTGGGCCTCTCTTAGAGCTGGCTGCCATTTGCTCTGTGCACATGGGGAAGCTTCCAACAGCTTCTTACAGAAAACTTTACTTCAGCTACCAAAACCTGGCCATGCAAACCCAATACATTTTCTTATCTATTTCCCACCTTCTCACCACAGTAAGAATTTAATTCTAGTGATGATAATCATCAAGTGATGACCGAGAGAGAAATTTAATATGTAAGTCTGCAGATACTGGGGTTCACACTACAGACTCAATGAAAAAAGTCCTCACACCTCCTCATCACAGAGACTAACTGCTGGCACATTCTTACATGTGCATTTATTCAATAAAACTCACCAATTAGTTGTAATTATTAGACTGAATTCTAATTTAGAACCTAGATGCCCCTGCTTTCAGACCCAATCCCAATTGAAAAGTGTTACACTGAGCATTACATTGTTGGTAAAGACACATGCCTGATCCACAGGCCATTGGAGCCACATGTGGTCTTGACTTTTCATTTTAAGGAGGATTGGAACATACTCCATTTTTTATAATGATTTCATTTACACTTCACACTTATTGCTTATGTTACAACCCTCAGGTATCTAACTGATCCTACAGACTCTTTTTCTCAGGTATCAGCACCTAGACAAAGAGAGAGGTGGCCTCCCATCGCATCTGCATAGATAAAATGGGCAAAACAAGAGGGAAATTTCCCTTTCTGAAGTAAAGAAGAAAGCTGACAGTGCTAACCCAGAGTTACACAGAAGCCTCTGTGGGAAAAGCACACCACACTATTGAAGCTGTGTGTTCACCCCGAACCCTGGGCAGAGGGGATTGCTCCGGGTGCCTCAGCCTGTTTGGGGATGGCTCTTGCCCCAGTCTGGCCATGCTGCTACAGCACTCACTGCTTGCCCAGCTTCCCTGTCACATGTATTGTACATGTTCCTGACCTATAAATGCTGGGTAGAGCAGTGCCTATAGAACGGGATGGAGTGAGGCTTTGAAAGAAACCTCTGCAGTTCCCTTGAACAGATGTACAACCTCTGCCATGCCTGGGAAGTGTTTCCTGGCAGCCCACAGTGCACCCTCCAAACACTGGAAGTTTGAAGGGAGTACTATGAACTCCAGCATCCATTCATGCACCCAAGAATGCAATCTTTTCTTACCTGAAACAGGTAGGAAAATATATTGTACCACCAGTGAAGAAAGTAGCATTTCTTCCCAAAATTCTATGGATTTGAGATTTCATGTTCACTTTAGGAAGGCTTTGTCCTCATCATTGAAGTCCCTTCATCAGCAGTAGATGTACCGAGGCCCTTTTCTGGACTTCTCTGCTCTACCTTTCTTGCCAGCATTGGGTGCCAGTGTCAGATTTCACTTGAAACAAACTCTGTGTGCCTTCCCTCTTGCTGAAGAAAACCTTGTGCTAAACTGTTCATTTACTGCTTTCCAGACACAATGTGCACAGCCTCTTTCTGAAACATCCTCCTCTAAATTTCTGTCCATTTAGAGGAGCACACACCCCTGGCTATGTTTTCCACCTAGGGCCTCTGTTCTGTGCTGTTTGTTTTTTGCCCTGTGAGAGAAAGGCATGGTCCAAGGAAAGTGATGGATTCAAAAGATCACACGAAGTCATCTGGTTGCAAACAAACAATTCTGAAAATTGCTTAAATCCTTTGCTTAAATCTAACCTATTAATGGAAGTCTAGTATTTATAACGATGACTACAGAGATTATTTCTAATAATCTATACAGAAACTATTTCTAGTAATCAATACAGACAGTATTTCTAACAATCAATACTGAGTGTTTCTAACAATCAATACAGAGATGATAGCAATTAATACAGAGTATTTTTAACAGTCAATACAGAATATTTCTAACAATACAGAGTAATTCTAACAATCAATACGGAGAGCATAACAATCAATACAGTGCATATAGGACAATCAATATTGAGAAATAAGGAAATTCTTATCCAAAGGAAGCTAAGAAACTTAAAGCACCAAGGCTTTCTTACAGGAACGCAGTAATTTAAGAGGTAATTCAATAAGTATACCTGCAAGTAATGGAAGATATCCTATGGTTCCACCCATCAAGAGGCCAATGGCCCTGAACAGCATAAAGGGGTTTGTCAGGAAGGCCACTCCTTTGCAGGCTTTCCCCCGGAGCCCTGGGTCAGTGCCTTCTCCTTTGTGCTCCCCACTGACTCCATTCCTACGCTGCCTCCAGACCATGAACACTGCTGGGACAGCCAAGCAAAACATTGTGCACCTGTGCCAGTGGATCTTGCTCTCCAGTTCCCACAGAGGCCACACCAGAGACTCCTGTCTGGCTTCCAGGTATGCAATTTCCTTTTCCAAGCGCAGTTGGTGCTCCCGAAGATTCACCTCCTGCTCCTTCATCCTCTGGACAATTTCTTTGTCGTCCTCAGGAGAAATTGTATTCTTTCCAGAAGGCTGGTTGCTGCTGGTGATGGCCATCAGCACCAGGTATGTATGGAAGAGTCCTCCAATCATGGCTGATCCTTCCTTGAAAGAGAAAGAAAGGAGAAAAGAGCTAAGATTCAGACTATACTACCTCAGGAAGAGAAAGGAAGGAGGTTCCCCACTGGAAGAAAGCCTTAGGCATCCTTGCTAGCCCTGCAAAAAGGCTGGAGGCCAGAGGTGCTCCTCAGGGCACGCCTGGTGCTGCAAGTTCCAAAGGCAGCTGCCCAAAGAGGCTCCAGAAGCACCTGGGGAGGAGGAAGGGGAGGAAGGTGCGAGACACAGAGACACAAACCCTGAACATCCAGGTTTGAGGAGAGACAAGTTCAGCATTGCAGATGACAGGAGAAAGCAAGCCCTGTGCCCCAAGCAGGAGGAGGAGGAGAGGAAGAGCACCCCATGCTGGCTGCAGGCAGATGATGGAGATCTTGCCCAGGTGCTCCCAAATGAGCTGGGGAGAGGGAACGCAGGGCCCTGCCTTTCAGCTGCTCCCACCACTTCTGACCCTGCCACTGTCTTGAGCCAAGACCTGATGGAATCCTGCTCAATGTGGGATGAGCTGGAGCTGCCACCTGGGTCCTTGAAGGGCTGGCGGCCAGGTCGAGGCTTCTTTGCCCTCCCAAAGCCCTTCCCTTGACAGCCTTGGGCAGGGGATTCATCCATCCTCCCTCTCCTTCCCGCAGACCTGCTCTGAACACTGTGATGTGCATAGATTCCTTTCTCCTTGTCCACCCTCCACTGCAAAGCCGAACTGGGTCAGTGGGCTTTGCCCTGAGCTGCCAGGAGCTCGCAGGCTGCAGCTGTCACTGCTCAGCCACAACACAGCGCTGCCAGCGCCGGCAGAACCACCAGCAGCACCAGCAGCACCAGCAGCTGCAGCAGCGGTTGCCTCTCAGCTGTTGGTGCACCTGCACTGCAGCTCCTCCCGTGGCATCAACATTCCCTCGTTGCTCTGGAGATAGTCTTCCAGTCCATCCGCGGGGTCATAGAGCCATGGAATCCTGGGCTTCTACATTCATCGAATCCTAGAGTCATGGAATCCTGGGAACCACACTCAGATTTGTTGCTGAGATGATGCTGGGACACCACGTTTCTGAGAATGTCCTCCACTTGACTAATTGTCTGGATATTTTCAGTCCATTGTTTGTCTCTTCTCAATTCTGATGTCAGATGTTTCTCACGTCAAACCAATTATTTTGTTTCCTTTACTAGCTAGACAGCAACCTTCCCTCTAGTTTTTTTACCTACCTTTTCCACTCAGATCACAAGAAATTAAATATTAGCACTTATTGCACCTTCCATTTCCAGGAAGCAACTTCCACGCACCAAGATAATTAAAAGCTATTTTTCACAGCATAAGATTTCTATGGGATAATGTTGTGGTTTAAAGGACAACAACTTTTTTTTTTTCTCCTTCCTGGGGGGAGTTCTTTGTTTTCCTACTTCCGCCGGGACACAGTTTCCAGCAGAGGTGAGGAGCCCACGGATTGGCTAATTTTAAGATGGACACTTCATGTAGCCACTTGAAATTAGAGGCGTCTTTGCGAAGCTTACATTTTTTAGGAGCGGGAAGTTGGAAGCCCTCTTCGACTTCCGCCCGCGGTGAAGGTAACTCCGGCATGGCCCTGGCTGGCCGCTCCGGGCCCCAGGGCCTGGCGGCCGTGCCGGGGCTGCGGCCGGGACCCCGGGACCCTGCCGGGTTTCCCCCCCCCCCTCGCCCCCAACGGGGTGAGAGAGAGAGATCAGCCTGCGGTTACCGGGATTTGAGCCAGAGAAGAAGGCTTCAGAAGCTCCTAAGTCAATGAGAAAAAAGTTAAAGACTAAAGGAGGGGAGAAAGAAGAGATGCCTTTAAGCTGAAAATCTTTTGTAAAGCCATGGTGATGAACTGCTCCTTGTAACTCACGGAATACCTTGGGGGGATACCGCGAATGTCCTGCTTGTAACCTGAGCAAAGGCACTTGGTGCTGAAGCAGTTGTGATTAATGAGGAACCTGACCAGAGGGAGAGAAAGATGGGGACCAGGCTACAGATATGAGCGATGAGAGTCCCTTGCCCTCGGGGATGGAAGAAGACCCCTTGTTCCAGGAATGAGAAACCTTGCTTCCAGAGAGAGAAGACCTTTGCTTTCCTACCAGGACAACTCATCCTTAAAACTCCACCCCATAGTATATGAGTGAGCCCTTGGATGACAGTTGTGGGAAAAGCTGTAACCAGGGGAAGACTTGTGTCACATGTGAACTAATATCCTTTCTGGGCGGGAGTTCACAGTGATATGGATTCTACAAGAGACTTATGCGTCTTGTGGGAAAAAATCTCCATGGTGAGACAAGAGAGACTCTTCTTCCAATTGGACTGATGAAAGCCTATTTCAAGAGTGGTAAATTGACCAGGGGTTTTCTAAGTTTGTTTCTCTGTGTTGTTGGTGAGAAGGATGGTGGTAAAGGAAGATAAATGAGGTGGGAGAAAGGAACCATCTTGGGTGAGGGGCTGGGGGGAGGAAGAAGAAACCACCTGGGGGTTGATTTTGATTCTGTTGTCTTTTGTTAATAAACTATTTTTATCTTTGAAGTTTAGGCCTGTTTTGCATTTCTCTTAATCCTTATTCTCATAAAACCACTACACTACACTCTCGCCTGGTGTGAGCAGGCGAGCAGGTGAATGTGAAACCGCTACAGATAAGCATGGCAAAAAGGAAGAAATAAAGAGTAGATCTCTAGAGAAAATGCAAAATAATTCTACAGTTGCATTTTTCTCAAAATTTTCAGGGACCAACCCTTTAGAAATAGGCCAGTGAAGAAATTTAGATTCCATATCAAATCCACGTACATTTTATATGTGCTCAAATACAACTTTTAGGCCTATTCCACTGATATTCTGGAACCTTTTACAATATCAGAGCTTACTGAAGCAACAAGTCATGTATTTCTCAGGATAATAACATGACTGAGTTGTTTTGCCAGCCAACTGGCTACCAAAGACAGATCTGCAGTGATGTGCAGAGCTTGGCAGCTCATTCAATACTCATTGCCATTTGAACCCATTACAGTCAGCCAAGAAAGTGACTCCTTGCAACTATGCTGGCTTCTTTAAAAGGAAGCAAAAAAGGGGTTTATTTTGAAAATATTAGCTTCTATTGTCTCTGCACATTACCATTTGCAGGATAGCCTGTACCATCCTAAGACCACACAAACGGCATTCTAGGAGACAAAATTACAAACAGAAGGGAGACCAGACATAGGTTTCTACTCTTCTCCCTGGCAGGAGTATTTAAACAGAGACACATCTGGAGTTCCAAGGCTGCCATTCAGATTGTTAAACGGGCTAATTGGCACCATTTTCATATAGGGGGTCCCAAACAAGAGGTCAGCAGTAGCAATGAAGAGAACCTTTGCTTTAGCAGCAGCTACCACTGAACATCTACCTTTTCTAGCCAGCATGTTCAGCACATACAGAGTTTGGGGGTTTTTCTCAGTTTTGCAGAGTATTGCCATTCTGATTGAAAGGTCCCATTTGCTTCAAGGGCAGCAAACTCAAATTGATACTGTGTGATTCAGGGAGGCTCATTTCTGTATCAGATGGCTGATACAGACAACCTATAGAGAAGGCTGAACCTTTTCATCTTGGAGTGGATGATTGTGAAAAGCATCTATGCAATTATTCAAACTGCTTGAGTTACTGTTGGTAGAGAAGGTTAATTCAGCTGTCGTGGGCTTGTTCAAAACCGGGCGGAAACACCACTTAACGTAGTGGTTTCACATTCACTTGCTCGCCTGCTTACACCAGGCGAGAGTGCAGTGTAGTGGTTTCATGAGAATAAGGATTAAGAGAAATGCAAAACAGGCCTAAACTTTAAAGATAAAAATAGTTTATTAACAGAACAAAAAAAAAAGAGAGAGGGAAAAAAAAACAAACAAACAAACAAAAAAATCAACTCCCAGGTGGTTCCTTCCCCACCCCCCTCCCAAGATGGTTTCTTTCTCCCACCTCATTTGTCTTCCTTTACCACTATCTTTCTCATCAACAACACAGAGAAACAAACTTAGAAAATCCTTGGTCAATTTACCACTCTTAAAATAGGCTTTCATCAGTTCAATTGGAAGAAGAGTCTCTCTTGTCTCACTATGGAGATTTTCCCAAAAGAAACACAAGTCTCTCATGGAGTTCATATCACTGTGAACTCCCGCCCAGAAAGGATATTAGTTCACATGTGACACAAGTCTT
>VZTR01022646.1:68583-91877 GCA_013400775.1 Chaetops frenatus | reverse complement strand
CCGGCCCGAGAGAGGGGGCGGCTGGGCGGGCTCCTCCTGGAGCTCCATTCTCCTCTCCCTCAGGCAGGGAGGGGGAGTAAAAGCAGCCCCACAGCAGCAGCAGCAGCACTGCCCGAGGGGTGGGGGGGGAAGCCGGCAGGGAGCCGGCCGCAGCCCCGGCACGGCCCCCCAGGTCCTGAGGCCCAGAGCGGTCGGCCGGGCACGCAGTGTTACCTTCCCTGCGAACGGAAGTCGAAGAGAGCTTTTAACTTCCCACTCTTAAAAATGTAAGTTTCGCAAAGACGCCCCCAATGCTCAAGAGGCCACACGAAGTGCCCATCTCAAAACCAGCCAATCTGTGGGCTCTCCACCCCCGCCGGAAACCGTGCCTCGGTGGAAGTGGAAAAACAAATGCCCCCAGGAAGGAGAAAAAAGTTGTCCTTCAAACCACGACACTAGTTTAAGCCCTTTTTGCAGGATAACATGAACCTAAATAATAACACACATAAATAATAAGACACATTCAGTAACTGTTTTTCAAGAGTCATTGTTTTATTCCCAGCCTAGAATAGCAACGTTTCATATTATTTAGAACAGGTCATTTAGAAATGACCATCTGTGTATCTTTACAACAGAAACTAATGTCAGGGTTGATATTTTAGCAAAGGGTAAGACTTTAGACACTTACATGAATACAACACAGATAATAGTTCAGTGAACTTATAACAGCTTAACAACTGAATGCATCAACAATACTAATGACCATTTCTGATGCAAGATCCCACAGTTCATTTCTGATGAAAGGAAATGGATATTTGGTTGCACCAAGAGCATTGGACTATCTGATATCAGGATTGTGTGAACAGAAGGAAGATCCTCCATAACATTCCCACTTGCACTGTGCAGTGGCCAAACTCTGTGGAAAACTTTCTGAAAACATCCAGGTAGAATCCACTGGGAGCAATTCAGAGATAATAATAAATAAATAACAGTAACACTTGAGTAGACCTCAGAATGCTTTACAGGACAGGTATGCAGGGAGAGAAACAGAGACAGACACTAAAGTCTATTAGAAATAGATTCCCCATAATATACTCTAGTCATTTAATTATAACAACAAAATTCAAAAAGGAACTGAAGATAATAATTCTAATTTCTTAGATTGCTACCTTGCCCTGTAATGCTTCCTTCCCCATGCAGTCAAATAACCTCGATATGTAACTAAATCACAATCAGAACAATGATTTGGAAACTGCTGGCATCAGTGATTTTAGGTTATGAGCCACAGCTCATGGCTTTTTTCACTTAAACACTCTTGTTCAAGAGAATTAAATTACAAACAAAGGGACGCAGAAGTTTCCTTTCTCCTTGTTTTCTACTAGAAACAAGCAGCTTAATAGAGGAAATATCAAGACTACATTATCTGCCTGACAAGAACACCAGGAAGAACAGATGTGGTGAAGCCCTGAAAATTCCTTGACTTGCAGAACATGAGCTTCATTCCCTTTTGGGTCGACCCTCCATCCATGCCCTACTACTCCACTGCTGATGACTTCCTGTGAATGTCACTTGGATATGCACAACACCATGGAGCTGAATGACTGGGTCTGCCTGTGGCTGCCTCAGTGCTTGCCCTTTTCCTTGCCCCTCCCCAGTGAGTAGGCTGGAAGTGAGCGAGAATTTGAGCGGGGACACAACCTGGACAGCCAACCTGAACTGAGAAAAGGGATGTTCCGTGTTGTATAATGTCATGATCAGCAATAAAGGGATTTGTGTGGAAGCAGATATTGCTCAGAGGCTGCCTAGACCTCCTAGTCTACTTTTGGGAAGTGGTTAATGATGGCCTTCACATCATTAGCTTGGGGGAGGTTTTCTCCCTCTTTGTTTATTGAACTCCTTATCTCAACAAAAGGTTTGTCGCTGTGTGGGGAAATGTGGTGCTTAGCTGCTGGCTAGGGTAAACCCACCACCCTGAGATTAAAAAAAATAAATACAAAATTCAAATCTACAAAGTGGCAGCTTCCACACCATATAGGACTCCTGTAGCTACAGGAGAGCAGGACCCCTTTCTGACAATGCTAAATATATCCTTTCCTTCTTTAAGCAGCCTGGAGTAATGAGGCATTATATGACTGAGAAAATAAGTGAGTCTCAGAGTCATTACAAATGGCATTGCCTTAGGTGGGATTGCAAAATACACAGGTCTCCAAATTCACTTGAAAGTTTTTACAGAGATTAAAATATGTATTTTAAATTACAACTATGAGCAAGTGAATTGGTAGTAAAAACAAAGTTGTTTTGAATGACAGATATAAATTCACAGTGCCATTCATTTATCTTTCTCCAGTGGAAATACAGTATGTTAATAAGAGAGTCATTGGAGGGCAGCAGATGGTTTTATGGAAGAGGAACAAGACCACGAGTTTGTAGATCTGCCCTTGATTTTTACACTGTCATTCCTCATATGACCACTCTGCTCACTGGAACTGGTTATGACAAACTTTCAGGAAGGTCTCCAAGATGTGATAAGAAGCAGCACAATTTTCAGTTTTTGTCTTTTCAGAATGTCTTTTAAAGGTGTTAGTCCAAGGCTCTGTCTTTCCACTAAGAATACTGTACCATTTTACCATGTAGATGTTAGTAGTTCAAGCTAAACATATTGCTTCATTTGCTGAACATAAAAACAATTTCAAAACTACCTTGTCCACGTTTTTAAATGGCCAGAAGGATTTCATTACATAGCCTGTCATTTGGATACAGGGACATCTGACTGTAAAGGTAGTGAGACAAATCCACCATCAGTGAAACACACAGACATCAGGAGGCCTCAGAGCTGGTGAGTGCAAACAAGTTAAAATGCTGCTGTTTCTTACTGCCAGATAAGGCACTGCTCAAATTTTTAGAAGAGAAGATTTTTTACAGATATTTAAAATCAATTACTCATGTATTAAAATGCAAATTGCAGTATGTGACTATCGCTGTCAGGCTGCAATAATCTCAAAAGCCTGCAATGCAGATTGCAAATGTTCATTACACGTGTACCAGCTTTGAGGAACCCTCTATTTATTAGGGCTAGATCTTGTAACCTGCACTTCAGGTTTTTTGCCACTGCAATTCCTGGAAACGTTTGCAAATATTTATGATTCAGTGTTGATATTTTATTTATTTATTAAAATAAAAAAAGCTCTGAATGCTTTTATAACATCCACACGTGAACTTATAACTTAAATGGGGAGCAATAAATGAGAAGCTCAGATAATCGATCACTGGAAATATTAGTGTTCCTATTGCATTGGCAAAAAGTTCAAGGTTATGTGCCCACATATTTAAGGGGCTTTTCAATCAGACAACCTTTTTTGCAATAGTAGAGAGTGTACTGTGCAGCACAGAAAGTACCTAAGGGAGGTTGATGGTGAGCGTGAGAAAAAGAAACCACAGTTAATCACAGTTAGCTTGGTTAATCAAATTAAAAATTTTGTTCCATGTAGCTTTTACTTTAGTTCAGTTTATTAGTCCTTGGGAAATTGATTTAAAACATCAAATGCAAGAAATCCTCAAAAAAAGCTCTAAAGTGTAAAAGTACATCCTTCATTACATTCTTCCTTTCATTTCCTCCAATTTAAACCCCAAATTTGAACATAGCCCTGGGAAAGAATTCACATGGTCAGAGGTTTCTTTTCTCTTCCTGAAACCACAGACCTTGACTTCCTCTTCACCTTGCCATGAACACTTGATTGTAAAGCTACAGAAGTTGGACATTTCCCTGCTGCAGCTGCTCAGCCATTCCGTCCCTCCCAGCAATTCCTTGCTCGGTTTTCATGCTGCTGGAGCCCTGAACAGCTCCATCTTGTGCTCTGCTTTATGGGCAGCAAGCACTGTTCACAGCTAGTGGTTCCACAGTTCAGGGAAGCACTGGGGTAGGTAACAGATCTCAGTTCCACCCCAGGCTCTCCAGGTGTCCAGAGTGGTGCTAAAAAGTCTACTGGACAGGACAGTCAACCCTTGATATTCATCACAAGCAACCCACCTAAATGGTTCCAGTGCCATTACTGAGCCCTAATAATCTAGAGTGCTGATTATTTCCCATTTGTGTTTCTTTTCTAAAACAGAAATACTGATTATCCCCTTCTCTCAGCTTCAGTTTGCCTTGTATATTTACATGATAACCTATTCTGGGTAAAGACTGTGTGTGCAGCTACTCATATAGATTGGTTTTGATCCTACTCTTTGCAAGTATAAGTAAAGTAAATACTTAGTAAAAAGGGAACTACCATTTTTATTTTAAAAAGAATTAGAAATTAACAACCTTTAAACATTCCAGACACTTGTTCCCAGATTTTGCAGAAAGATAGTTTCAGTTAAATTATATGCCTGCTCTTCAATTCTTTCAATGAAAGAATCTACTTGCTGTAGATTTAATAGTAAAGTGCTTAATTTGTCATGCTGTTAATTGGTTAAATACCATGACTTTCAGCTTTCCAGGATTTTGTGCGTGTTCTCCAGGGTCTAAACTAATCTTCGTGTTCATCCTGTTTATCTCTCTACTTGTTTACTCCAGTGAGGTAAATTAATCAACCCTTCAACTTCTCCAACAGAAGCAATGGCTGTCAGTCCAAAAAGAATTAGGTCAAAGAGAAGCCAAATCCTGTATCCAGGCAGTGAGACATTCAGAACCATCTGAATGACCTCAAAAACTGAAGTTACTGAAAAATACGTTGCTTTTATTCTCAAAAATAACTGGAGATTTACTTTTAAATTCTAGGCAAGCATGGTCAGAGTGCTCTGTCCTGACATACAGCTTAAGGAAGCCACAATTTTTTGTTACAGGGAGTTCCAAAATGAATTCTCCAGTCACTCAGACCAACGAGCACCAGTCATTCAGCAAAGGAAAAGGCTGAGCATTTGTTGGAACTGGCTGTTATATTGGCAATGCCAGTAAAGTTAAATACTCTGCCATTCTGGATGGTGGCAAACAGAATCAGGACCTTTCATATCTACAATGCATTCTATTTCCAAGGATATTTCCAGCTGGCTGTCTTTTCTCCTGAAAATTGTAATTAAAAGGCCATTTGGGGAATGCTTCAAAAGTAACTTGAATGGATTTGTAGGCCTTTGGGTTTTTTCACCTTTCAGGTGAAATAATCTGAAAAAAACAATGTTCTTGGTTATTGAAAAAGTAAACATCCAATGATTTTTCTAGTGGTTTTAGGTAGAAATAACTAAAGCCTTCATGTTAGCATGAATTCTTTTCCGGAATGCCTTCTGTTCTCAAAACCTAGTCTCAAGAAGGTGCTCTTAAAATTAATTTTAATGATATTTCAAAGAAAATGTCTTCTAACAGTGCCACAGATCTTCCCTATGATATAATTTATTCTGACACTAAAGAAAGTAGCTAGAAATCCTTAAATACAAAGTATAAAATAGTATTTTATACAATATAATAAAATACAATAAGGTCAGATATAAAGGTTTCCACCACTGTAGAATTAAATATAATAACAGATAATCAGTTATCAAAAGGAAACGGATGGTAAAACTTGATTTGGAACACAGTGAATGGTCCTCCTGCACCTGCTGTATGTAATACAAAAACACATTTACCATACAAGCACATCTTCAGAGAACCTTTCAGTCACATTATTGAACTCTCAGATTAAAAGACACTGTTATTGTGAAACTGCTTTCAGAGTCCTATATGTATCTTGCTTATCATAGCACAAAATTTCACTGACCTATAACATATAAATTATATACAATATAAAACTACCAGCAGCCAGCTTACAAAGAGAAAATAACACAATTTGCATAACTACCCCAATTTACCTGTTTTTATATGCTAATAGTCATAACTTGATATAATAATCAAATTGATCTCCACAGTTACTGTTGTTACAAACTGAACAAAAGGCAATTCTGTGGTATTTTGGAGGATTCTCATGGGCAGCAACACTGTATGGAAAGGCAGAAATACAGACCAAACAGCTTGGCAGTGTCACACTGCAGTCCTAGATTCAAGTTCTGTTGCAATCTGTATGGTATTTGTGAAGAGAAACTGCATTGATCCCAGAGAAATATCCTCTCGCTGGACAACCTGTGAGAGTTTCTGGAGGTCAGAGCCAAGACAGCTGACTTCTCCTTCAGTTCAGAGCAAGAAAGAGCCACACATTTCCTTTGGTGTATTAAATAATCAGGTCCTATCAAACTTAACCCCACAGAATCTAAAATGGAAAGTCATTTTCCTGCTTCACAATTATCTTTTAAAGCATCTTGCCTTTCATTGTGAATCTTGCTTTTCTATTAATATACAGTTTGTCTTGTATATTTACATGATAACCTATTCTGGGTTAATATAGTCTTCATATTGTGAATAAAATACTGTAGAATACTAAATATTTTAAATGCTAAAGCAATTGCAGGAGCATTGGAAAGTCTGTATGAATAGCTGAAGTTCTTCTCTCTGTCCTGTCTTACTGAAATACCAGAAAAATAAAATCTCTAACAGGAGCTACATATTTTCCAAGGCAAAAGACATATTAGACAAAAAGATGCCATTCTCAGAAAAGGAAGAGTTCTGCCACATGCAATGATAGCAATATACCAGGGGGCTGGGCTGGGGGGGGAAGGAAAGGAGAGGAAGAAAGGTCCTTAACAGAGGGGGAGGATAAACAAAACAGAAAAAAACCCAAAAAATTATTACATCTCCTTAGAAAAATCTAAATAGTAAAATTTGGGCATTTATGCCATCCAGAGCACTCTATATTATTCAGTAGTTACTGGTGTTATTACTGCTACTCACAGTAGTAGCAATGTTCTTCAGTCAGTCCCAGACCACTACTTGTGCTTTAATTATGTATTTATTTCTTCATTAGAAAAGCATTTTAACTCATTAAAGTGCATAAGTGCAGGCTTCATTTCAAGGGCTTAAGAACGTACTAAATGTTAAATTTTGCTTACAATCCACTGAATAAATCATGTAAAGCAGAAAATGATTGGCCCACTAGGAAAAAAAATTTCCTTTTCTCTTGGGAAGATTCAAGGTAAATAAATGGTTAAGGAATCCTGAAGATCATAAGAGGAGAAAAAAACCCTTAGAATTTGATCTGGATGAAGCCTTACAGACATCCTGGACATTCAATTCTAGGTTTCATTTTGATCTTTTTATATAGATGAACACATCCGACAGATACAAACTCAAATGTGGAACTGAACTTGACAAGAATTTGATTTGACGCTCTGCAGCCATGGTTTGAGCTCCACTCTTTTTTAGAAGTTTAAATATTTGGACTTTTAGGGCAAAAAACTTCTAGCCTAGCACTCTTACATAAGGTTCTGCTCTGTTCCTGTCCCAGTTTTCCCTGGTTTTGTGTGCACAGCTGTGGTTTTGGAGGGTCTTGGGGGGTTGTTGTGGATTTTTTTGGGGGGAGATGGGGGAGATTTTGAGGCTGGGTTTTTGGTTTTGGGAGGGGGACATCTTTTGGTTGGGTTTGTTTTTGAGAGGCAGGATAGGAATCAGAAACAAAACATGACTGCAGCTTCATTGGTCACCAAATTCCATCACTTTCCTCATAGTTTTAGCTTTTTACTAACATTTGAAATCTATTTATTTGCTATGGGGTTTTTTTGTTTCTTTTATGTGGGGATAAAAGCAGTAGTAATCAAAAGTGACTGACTATATTACCAGCTTCAGTGAAGTACTCTCTTTTCTCCCTGAGCATTAATGCACTTTAAAAATAGACATGTAAATAGAAAAAATAAAAAAAAATGCTCATAAAGTCATAGAGTGGAACAGAGAATGTTCTAGTTGTATTTTTCTGTATTTTCCTATATCTGGAACAAATTTCATTCCTTATTCCTCTGGAATCTTGCTACCTCTTTCTGTCATACTCTGCAGTCTCTTCAGACGTAGGTGAAAGACTGACGCAAATCAGAAAATTATTTTGGCTAATATCTGAGAAATTAATGAATGCTTAGCAATTAACATTGGGAAACACAATTACTTTAACCCAAAGGTTATCTTGTATTCAAACCAAAATTCACCTCCACAGTTAAAGACATGCAGCCAGGGAAAGAAATCTTTAAAAACGTGCTCACAATAAATGTTCTAGTATGCTGATGATTTTGTATCAGACCTCTTCATCCTCTCCTCACTAGAACCAGCTCCTAATTTGCTTGGTACTGTATAGATACTCTGCATATTAACCACATATATGCCTTCTGAATATAAATGGCAACTGAGAAAGCAGAGACAGCATTTCAAAAGTTCAGACATTTTATTTTTAAATTAAAGAGAGGAAAACAAAATTAGGCTCAAACAAATACAATGCAATATTCAAGAGATGAACACCAGCTATGGAAGACCCACAAGACAACTTGCAGGATGTTCTCTAAATGGAAACTGAGTTCCTGAGCTGGAAACTGGGTAGATTCTATAAAGGAGGGTGACATGCATGGCCCAGCATGAAACTGCTTTTCCTTATGCACACATAACTAAAATATACCCAATGGATTTTATTGTTTGCTTCCACTCATATTGTCCAGACTGGCAGAAATGCTGTAGTATTATTTCAGCCTCATAAGTGTGCACTAATAGTCAAAGACTAACCTCCTATGAAAACAAAGTGGACCTCTGAATGTTAAAACACAGGAAGAGCTAAGCCGTGTTCAGTGAGAAGATTTGACAGGAAATTATCTTTACAATCTGCTGCTGAATAAATATGAACTTTGCTTAGAAATAGATTCTTAATGGAAAATGTTAAACATTAGGAAAAAGTCAATGTTTTCCTATAAAGCAATAAAGCTCATACAGCCAAAGTAATCTGTATGAAGAAATATCATCCCACATAACACAAAACATCAGGCAGTGCAAATAGCAAAAGACAATTTGCAGAGTAACATCCAGTTTGTTTTTTAAAGGCATGTCCAGTACTTACAACGAAACCCCTTATCCCTTTGTGAGTTATATCTATCCCAAATGGGTCCCTGAACTCCAGGGCTCATACAAGATAAGTGCTAAGGGCATGAAGTGACAAAAAAGGAAAGAATAGGGGAAAATTGACCAAGGGGGAAAAAGCCCTTCCCTCTCCATGTGAAGAATGAGCTGTTAGTGGAACTGGTGTGACTGACAGGAGGAATTATACAGATATCTTAGGGTACTCAGAAAGATCAGGTAAGAAAGTGCACAGGTAGAGCTTAGAGCACCCCTTTGTGTCAGAAAGGGAAGATGTGACAGGTCCATGAAGCCAAAGGACAGAATCAAGAGCACCTTTGCAACAGGGAGGGATCAGTAGATTTTAGTGGGCCATGGCACAGATGCTTCTGCCGCTGCCTTGGTTTTTAGAAAGGAGCAGTTACAGATTTTGCACCCTGGGCTTTAAAAGCACTTTGTAGATCTCCCTTGAAGACTAAGGGTTAGATTTAAGAAGTAGGAGGTCTGAGATTTGATACTTGTGAAAATTGTTCTCTCTGATTAAGAGCTGTCTATCCTTTCCTGATTTTCTGTGTAACTACATTCAGGATTTCACCCATCTAGTTATATTTCCCATTTATTTAGATAGATTTCAAGACAGAAAACTAACACTTAAAAGGCATAAAGCACCTTGCAATACAATAGAATGCAATTTCCTCTCTTCAGCTGTAGCACCAACCACCACACTGAAGATATGCAACTAATAGTTAGTTCTGTCTAATCTTTTATTAATATGCAAATAAGATATGCCAGAAATACACATACACTATTATTTTCACAGGCTGGTTTGAAACAAACTCTATTTAATAATAAAAAAGGTTAAAGTAAAATTAACTTTTAAAGTGAATACTGTTATTAAACCAGTTGCACAAGGTAAGAATACTGTGATATTCTTATTCAGACCTCATGAATATGTTAAGAGAGCTTCATATAATGCTGACACAGAACTGTCTGAAGAAATCTTTCATGTGGTATGCATTGCCTTTTCCTCTGCTCATGGATGTATTTAAAAGTTTAGATACTTTAAATAAGGAATGAGATTCTATTTGACATCACATTCCACTGAGGTTACTCTGAATTATGAAAAGTAAGCCTGTCTGTGCAGAGATCTAGCCCTATGAGCTAAGGTACTTCTCAGATAGTAAATATGGTTCCTTCAAGAGTCATATTGATTTACAGAAAACCTAGAGATCAGAAAATATTAAGTATTAGTCAATATTTTAATTCTATTCAGGCCCTGTATCATCTAACCTATTTAAATACTTAAATGTGATCACTGAAATTTGATAACAAGTGGGAGAGAGAACTCTTGATGGATTTGATGTCCACTAGACTTAAAACACTGCAGTTTAATACAATTCTGTACTTAGGACCACTAAGCCAAAGTCTGAAATGCTTTAGCATGTGAAGACAATGATGTGGGACCAAAAGAAATGTGCCAAAATTTAAATTGCTGATAACTCAGAAGCTCTTAGAACTATGTGGCAAGTAACTTAATGCCTGCTCTGAAAATCTAGAGTTCATTAAATCCTCCAATCTAGTATTCTCAATGTTATCTTTGTTTATATTACTTTCGGCTATTTCTAGTTGAAAAGGAAATTCTGCCCTCTCTTTCAACTGTGTGGAAATAGAAACTACTGAAGCAGTCCCTGGGTACATGCTGGGATATCTAGGATTTGGTGTGTATGTGCTGAATAACTGAAATGAAACATAGTGACAGAACATGTCCTTTCCAGCAGCAATTCATGATTTCGGATGGGTAATCTGAAATACCTTTAAGAGGCTTTGATTTCCAAAGGTAGGAGCTTAATGGTTTCTAACAGGAACCACTGTTCTGTCATGTATTTGGGTTTTTTTTTCATTATCAACAATCACACGCTAGAAAAATTGGTCATTTCTGAGAAAAAAAAATATATATATTTCTCAAAAATGTTCTGTTTAACATTTGTTTTGCCTAGAAAATTACTGCTCTGTAGAAAGGCTTCATTTACACAGCACTTCTGGGGGATTCCCAGCTCCCAAATTAAGGGTAACAGATTCAGATTTTTCTTTGGCTAGGACTGATTATTCTCTCTAGGATCCTCTCAGCTAACTGAAGTAAACAAATAACTTTAATGAGAAGTGATGGATGCAGAAAACCAGAATGTTTTTCATCAAGCCAACTAATGCAGCTGGAAAATAAAATTTTAGGCTCACAAATCCTTCACATTAAATAAATAATCAATTTCAGCATAAGTAAATAAAAACACTGTAGATTAAAGGAGGCTGAAGATTAGTAATTAACATCTAATACGTTTATTTGGGGGTAAGATCTTATTTAAATTTCATTCAAGCAATGTTTCTTTAGTGGAATAAAAATTATTATGGAGTATTAGGGGAAAGGTGGGAGTTTGGGCATTAGTTATCCATTGCACAGATTTGAGGTTTTTTGCTCTTTGGGGCTTTTTGCTTTTTGTTTTTTTAATATAAAAGCTCTGAAAAATCATAAGTCACCTCATAGAAGCACAATCTATTTCAGTCACCTATTTTTCAAAAGATACATTACCTTTCATTACTCAAGATTCATTAAAAAGCTCCATTCCCCTCACTGATGGTTAAAAGCTGCCTTGATCCTTTCGAGAAAGTGCCATCTGTGACTGTCACCTGAGTATATTCAAAATCAATTTATACTTGAAAAGACTTGCTTTGTAAGAAAAAGCTTTTTCACAATTATCTCTCTGAAGCTGGCATAGATGTGTGTAAAAAATATATTAAAAAGGAAGATGACAGACAACCACCTGCTTCACTTTGTTAACGCAGAGATGAAATAAACACAAAAAAAACCCCTTAAAATAAAAGGCCTCCATGACAGGAAGAAAAAAGTCAGCAGCAGAGTTCCTCTGCAAAAGGGATAATAGAGATAAGTGAGGTGCTTTTACCTGACTTTAAATCACTGCTTAGTTTATTGTTATCTCTGATAAGACCTTCCTAGGATTTTGCCTCCTCAGTAAGGCAGCATGACTGCAGTCTTAAAGAGACATCAAGCTCAGGAGTGTCTCTTAGCTCAGAAGGCACAACAAAGGTGAGAGGAATCTTCACAAGCACCAATGGGTGGGAGTGTGGTCTGTAAAAGTTTTGAAACTCTGTGGACAGGCTTGGGTCTGCATTGTGAAAAAAAGGGCAAGTCCAACAAGTCCTTTGTTGATGATCAGACATTAACTGATGTTGCTACCTGATTCTGCTTCACTACACGACACTTCTCTTTTCCCAGACATGAAGAATAAACACATGCTAAAACAATCAGTTTCATTAAGAAAATCATGAAGAAAGACTGCTTTATGAGAGTTCAAGGTTGTAACAGGCTACAGAAGCTGTTACCATAAAGAGAGTTTGTTTTCGTGTATCACAAGTGCTCTTGAAAGCCCAAGGGAAAACAAAGACCCTCATTTTCATAGCTGCACACACAGGAGCAAGACAAATGCACAGTGAAGGACACACAATTTCTCTTGCTTGGTTGCTTTACTGTCTATTATCAAGACTGCAATAACTACTAGGTGTTTGCTATTTTCAGCTTTGTATATTTTAGGCCTTTATTTCCCCAGATGCATTTCTTTAATCACAACTGTTGTCCCAGTGGATGTATTCTGAACAGAACTTAAACAAAATCTTTTTATATCATGATATAGGAGAATATCAGATTTGCTGTAAATATTTGTTTATGAAAATGTCTCTCCCAGGTACAGCAGCATATTATCTGCCAAGACACTTGACAAATCAAGATGTATATATTTACAGTGCAGGGTAACACATTAGAATAAACAATAAGCAAATCACATTTGCTTATTGAATTTAAGGCATGTGTGGAGAATGACTGAAAGTGAATGGTTACCTGATGCCAAATGATTTAAATGTTTCCAGCTGGAAGGCATAACTGAAGGCTTAGTTTATTGAATGTGTGTGCCTCAGGAAATAAATTACTGCTGCAGGTAATATTTCAGCAGTGTACATAGCGTGCTATCTTCGGGCACAATGCCCACCCAGTACAATCCTCCCCTCTGCCCCTTCGGTGCCAAATGTTGAGATCCCACCAGTTGCTGGACCCCTCGTCTCTAACGAGTCTCACCTGTCCTTCCAAGAGGCAGTAAAGTCGAGCAAAGTCCAAAAGCTGCACCGTATGTCCCAGCCTGCACATCAGCACTGAGGCAGGAGGGGAGGCACAGGTGAGTGAGCCGGGACTCCTGAGGGAAGCTGTGAGCCAGGTAAGGCAACCCCGGGCTGGGGAATGCAGACAGACCAGGGCGCTGTCCGTGGCACAGGGTTGGTTTCTGCCCCCAGGGCAACCTCCCTGAGCCAGTGCTGTCCCCCCCATCCTTCCTTTCATTCCTAAAGACGTTCCTCATCCTAACACTGGACAAGTGTGGTCCCTGCAAGCACCCGGTCACGGAAGGAAGACACAGATCCTCCACAATTAGGAGAACAGCCGAGGCCCCCAAAAGGAGAGAGAGCCGTTTATTATTGATACACCATTTATATAGGGTTTGCAAAGTGTGACAGGATTGGAAGAAGAAATCCCACCTTTCAACCAGACTGGTGAAGTGACCAGTCAGTCAGCTTTCCTTCTCCAAGAAGGAATGTAAACAAAACCATTGTTTTTAGTACAGTGCATGAGAAAATCTGACTCAAGGACAAACCTTTCAGAAGGCTTTCAAAAACAGGGCAACAGACAAGTGTTTAGTAATAAACCAAAACGTAGCAAAACTTAAGGTATATAGGTGAATAATTATAGTTTCCCTGAAGTTGGGTTTGTTTGGGGTTTTTTTTGGGGGGGAGGGGTATTTATTTGTTTGTTGTTTGGGGTTTTTTAGGTGGTTTGTTGTTGTTGATGTTGTTTGGTTTGGGTTTTTTCCCACACATAAGCTACAGGGTTATTAAATGAGTGCAAAGTCATTTTCCAAAATTACATTTTTCACTTGAAGATCAATTTATTTTCCCTGCACAGAGATTTTGCTTCATGTAGCAGCATAATTTTGGGCATTTGCCACTCTTTCTTTCCAGATGTCAAGCACATCTCTCAACATATGTGACTTAATAATCTCTTTTTTCCATTTTCTCAAAGCATATTGAAAGCTTTGCAGACTGTCATCCTCCCTGTCCCTTGAGGAAGGACCTTTTTTAAATCCTAATTTTTTTGTTTTGTTCTTAGATCTCATATTTAGTAAGTTATTTTATAAAACTCACTGTATTTTTGCCAAGATTAAAGATGTAATCTGTTAAGGTCCCAAAGAACACATCTGTGTAACTTTTCACTGACAATCCTCTAGAAAAACACACTTCATACAAATCCAGTCAGAAATAGGTCTCTTTCATGGTATTAACTGAAGAACAGGAAGACCACATTTATAAAATCCCACACTCTAGCAAAAAAACTCAAGAAGGGGTTATTTTTATCTCAATCCCACTTTGGACAGGAGCAGCATCTTATGGCTCATCTCAAGATCAGTGTTAGGACATTTTGGGAAGAGTGGCTGTTATCAACATGCTATTTTCTTTCCTCACATGAGCCTTAGAGAATGAAGGAGACTGGTTTAAATTGCAGATTTAGAATTGGCAGAAGGATTTCGTGTGTAAATTACAGTTACTAACAGCAGGGCCCTACATAATTTAAAGCCAGATTAATACTTTTGTACCTTTTTATGGATGACACCTGTTCTTTCAAATGTTACTTTGATTTACTTGATTAAATTGTTACTTAATTTATGTGATTACTTGATTGAATTCATATAATAGACAACAGGAACAAGATCTTGGCAGTGTAAGGAAATAATCGTCTCCTACAACAGTGAAAAATGCAATAACTTATAATTCAAACAGACACAGAAATCAGATCTGGGTAAGTAGAACCCCTCTGAAATGAATTGAACAGTGGCTGCAGGAAGGCAAGGCTCACAGCTCCACAGCATCTTCCCAATGGAAGCTTTGAAAGAGCACTCCACCACTTCTTAAAATGTTGGACATATGGAAGTAATTATTGTATTTTTTTTAGATATTACCTTTTCAATATTATATTATGATTGCCCATCAAATAGTTACTGTTTAGGCTTAAAGACATATTTTTAATGTTAAAAATACTCAACCAAAATTGTTTCAGCAAATATATTATGCAGGTGTGGATTGAAATTCTGTCACTATAAATATGTATGAACATTTCCAAAGCTTAGAACTTGGGTTTTGGTTGAGGGCAAAGAGAGTGTTGTTGCTGTATCTTTGCTTCACAACACATTGATTTATTGTTCCCATGTATAACAGAGATGTCAGTATTTGCCACACATTTATCTTCAAAGAAATTAAGAAAAAAAATTCATTTGAATGCTCATTTAAAATATGAATTTATATTTTCATAGGAAAATTTTAAAATCTTATGGAATTTTCCAATTAATTTCCTTCAAACTCAAAAGGAGTTCCCCTGGCAATGCACAGCTTTCAATACACTGGGTTTTTATACTCACTGCTGCCACTGCTGTTGAGATAATCCAGCATCATTCTTTCAATTCTGGATTACTACAGTATTTCTTATACTCTCATTTCTTCACATGTTAGTGTAAATTATTTAGAACAAAAAAAGGAAAACTCTAAATTTGTCTACTCCTGTAAGCATAAGATCCTTAGCTGGCATAAATCAGCTCCTGCTGATATGCTGACTCAGAGAGAATTTGGGATTTAGCTGAGACTCTTGGGGATTTTTAAATGTTTGAGTAATATTTTTCCACCAAACACCTTTCATTTATTTCCTAGATGTTGCCTTAGTCATTTGAGCTTCAAATTACTAATAAGGCTACTAATTTCTGATGGACCCAGATACTCCATTAGGTGGTGATTTAAAATCCAACTGAAAGATCTTTGTAGAAATCAATTTAAAAGAAGCAATTAAAGATATGACTTTGGCAGTTGCATAAAAAGAAAACTGACAGATCATCATTAAGAGCATTTGGTTTAATATTGATTGTTCCTTGGACTGTTCAGTTAGGCTTCTAATTAGGATTGATTTGTTGTGTCCTTAGCAATGAAAGCAAAGATGGCACCCGAACAAAATAAAAGTGTAGGTGGTTGGGGTTTTTAATTAATGTGGACATGCATACCTTTTAATCAAAGAAAAATTTGTAATATCCTACATATTCTATACTTTTTCTGTTTCAGTCTGACTACACATACACAACCATCTGTGTCTTAATCAGAAACCTCCTGGTGTGATTCAAACTATCTGAATGGAAAGCACCAGAATGCAATGCTGCTTTTGCAGAGTGCCTGAAAGGACACCTCACACACTCTGAGGGAAGAGGAGGAAGGAAATCACCAGGCCATTGAGTTCCTCCCAGCTGATCCCTGTGGCATTGAGAACTATTCTCTTCTTTCTTTTGTGGCCTGTGTCTTACAGTTCTCTCCTGACAGAGTTCAAATTCTCATGGAAGGGGATTAAGATCTCACAGTAGTTCCTAAAATATTTCCACTCTTGATCCTACACATCTATTTTGAAGCAACTGTTTCTGCCTCCAGAAAGTTACATGCTCACAAGAGGCAGACAGGGCCCAGCCTGTGAGTTCAGCTGGAAACAGAGCACTGCCCAGCACTTTATCCAGATAAAAGGTTTTATCCAGATTAGAGTATTCCGCACTTACTTCAGTCAGGTGCCACATCCCTGTCCCAAACTAGACATCACTACTGTCAGCAATGTCTTTGCTGACCTTGACACCTTCCTCCATGGTTCTCTCTTCTAAATAATTTTCCTTGGCCATCCTGGAATCAGTAACCAATTTCTTCATGTGCTGGGAAAAGGGGGAAGGGAGTCCTGTCCCCAGCTGCCTGCTCTGAAATGATCCCGCTGCCTCGCTGTCTTTGGTAGTTCCACTATGTTAGCATTAATGGATCCCAGTTATCTAGAGGCTCTGAACCTAGCACTACCTCTTCATTTAAATACTTGAAAAACAAGTCCCCATAAACTTCAGTCAACAAAGGATTCTTCCATTACCTTAGAGTAATCTTCCTAGATTTGCACTGACATCATCAAATAGAACATAATGCTTATTAATGTATAGCTGCAATACTGCAGTGGCATCAACCCACATAAAACAGAGTTTGAATGCATAAAAATGTAGACATTTACTAATAGCCACATTCCTTCAGGTCTCTTTCAGTTCTGAAGTGTACTAATATCCCTGTGGTAACAGAAATTACTGCTATCTTGTGATATCTTGAGAGCTGTTAATTGACTTTGTGCTGGCAGGTAAGTGCTATCAGCTTAGGATGAGGATCCACTAATTGTGCAAAGTAGTCAACTACAGTAAGGAGCTTTTGCTTTCTGGAGTACTTAAAAGCAATTCAGAGATTCGTTCTCATTAATGGCAGTAACAGTTGTGCATTCAGAGTAGAAGCAGAGCTTACCTCTGTCTATTTGATCTTATAATTGGATCAAGTAGGATGTGCTGAGCCACAGTCTACAAACCAATCTGATTTAAATTCAAAATTACTTAAAAATCTTGTTTTATAAGCTAACAGAATCTTACTAACATGAGCTATAGAGAGATTCAAGTAATTTCAAGTAAACTTTGGAGTTTTTTGATCTGTCTCACTAGCAGCTGTGAGATAATTCTTCAAAGGCCAATTTCTATGTAACTGTACTGTCCTTTATGGTCTGACTGAACCTCTAACACCAAGCAAGGCTAATCTGTCCTATTATTTATGCCAAGAAAGAAGCAGACAAAACATACAACTTTTAAATTTATTTCAACACTGACATTTGACCTTTCTCCCAACCCTGGAAAGGCTTCTGGGGGTAAAAGAAGTGCTCTACTGTTTTAAAAGGGATTGTTTTAAAGGGAAGTGGATGGTGCATGCAAGTTTGTAGGACTGGAATTCTTAAAATCCCAGATTATTATTTGGTTAAAGAATTGTTACACAGTTCAGATGTGAACAACTAAAATCTAAGACAGGCAGGGTTTCTCATGCCTTTATTAGAAAAATGAGTACCACTCAAATACTTAAAATATAATTTATACTTCAATTCAAATTCCAAGATTGTGAGAGAACAGCAGGAAAAGCATAAACCTTTGTTGCACTGGGTCAGATTTCATCTGGGGTGAGACAAATTAAATATCAGAGGCATGAACAAAATAATTTGCTTCTCAGGGCAAAAACAGATTTGGAGCTTGAGCTTCAGCTATGTTCTCATTGCCCACTCTGCTAAGATTTTGTGTGGAGGAACAGGCATCAGCAGCCACAAAGGGTGCAGCAAGTGCCTCACTGGTGTTCTGCAAAGTGCTTCTCACTCCCTCCCTCCCACTTGGGAAGTGAATTAATCTGAATGGATTCTGCTCTGACGTTTCTAATTACTGATTCATAGTTATTCAGTCTGCCTCCAATTATGACTTGAAATCCTCTCCAGGGGATGCAAAACTCATGTAAAATGCTCACTCTGCTAATGCACCCTACATCTGACACACAAATTCACAAGGCAAGGGCAGACAGAAACCAGGAATTATCACAGGCTTTCCCCATTTCCTGAATTTTCACTCCTAGCAATATTCTCTGTCACCTACTCCAGGATTTTGTAGAGTGAATTAGAGTTCCTCCTCATCAGAGCTGGGATTTCATCTGTCCAGCACATTAGAGTCAGTCATTTTACCTCTCACTGAATTGAGAGAGAGCATGGAGGGCTGGAGAAATTTAAATGTACTCTGAAATGAACCCCAAGGAGCAAACGATTTATAAGCTAATAATCCCTATCCCTGGAGCAAAGGGGTACAGGAGTCCTGTACAAGTAGAAAATTGTTTTCCAGTATAGCCTAATAATTGACTGTCACTTTGAACAGCCTTTAGCACAGCTGAACACAAGGTGGAGAAAATGCTGATAAAGAAAGAAAGAAAGAAAAAAAAGGCCTGTGTTTGAATCTCATTTGTAAGGCAAACTCCCCTCTATTTCAAACCAAACAGCAAATTATGACCCCAGAAACCATGACATATTTTATCTTTTACAGGAAAGCAAAAGCTATTATCATCCATTTTCAGCAAAAAATTATTGGATATTTTTATAATTAATACCTAGTGTCTTTTGTACAGAAGAAACTTGTTTGGAATTAAAATCTGCACCAATTCTTATTGATTTGTCCAGTAGTGAGACCAAAATGCAACACAACGTTGGTACCACTCTTCAGCCAAGTGGTGCCAAGAGGGCCAACACCATGGTGCCATTTCATCTCCTGGCCATTTAATGAAACCCTGACAGGATGACAGGCTGGAGAAACGAAATGAGAGGGAAGTGGAGGGAGAGATGGAAAGGAGGTGGTCTCTTAAATTGGTATGATAGTGGAAGGAACCAGCTGAGCCTGCCCTCTGCTTTCAAATCAAGATTTGCCTGACTGGACTCTTGCCCACAGAGGGGCCCAGTTTGGAGTCCTGCTGGCAGTGTTCCATGTACCATTTATACAACTGCCTGCTTGAAACTGTGGCTGCTAACTACTGGATTCATCTGCTTTGACACAGGCTGGTCAAGGAATTTATGCAACAGACATGGGGCCAAGACACTGCAATTCCATGTTTTGCTTTCCTGCTTATCTCATTCTCAGCCACACACAAGTCATTTTAATTCTTTGATAGCTTTAAAAAAAGAATATATATAATATGTTTTCAGATTGCAGTCTTCTTCACTCAGGATTTATACCCAATGCCCCCAGCCTTCAAGACTCACACCACTTTAAGGCAGTCAACTAAAATAGACCTGGAAGCCTCCAGTTACAATGGAAAAGCCTCACATAAGGAGTGAACACTGTTCAGTTCTGCAGTTCTATTCCAGCCCTGGATTATCCCCCTGTGGATAATTACTGGAGCTACCAACTGTGAGTACCTGGGTTACCATGGTAGGACACCCTCTCAAAGTCCAACAAGGTTTAAATATCTGTGAAAGCATGTGACAAGCAAACGTTGTGATCACATAACTCTGACAGCAGTTTAGCCAAAGATAATGATACTCTTTATATTCAAGGGGCTGTATATTAATCAATTTGTAAATAGCTGTCCAGGTTTAGGGTAAATCTGGGAGGAAACCTCTGAAGGAGTCTCTCCAGAAAAGCAGATCCAAGCTACCTCTCCCCACAACTGGTTCAGGAAAAAGATTTCCTTGGAGAAAAGTGAAAAAAAAACTAAATATTTAACAAACAAAACACTCACAAGCAAGAACAATGAACCATACTACACAAGAAGACCTCTTGCCATTCTGAAGAGATGGCAAATTCTGAAAGTCCTTTCCATGGGTAAGTCCTTGGCTTGGGGGGGGGGGTCTCAGTCTCAGTCTCTCCAAGGCCCAAGTCTCTCTCCCTCTCCCTCTCCAAGGCTTGAGCATGGTGTCCCGGCTGCAGTGCAGTTTTGGAAGGGCCCCCCGGGCAATGGTCTTGGTGTCCCCAGATCAAACAATAGCAGAACAGTCCCAAAAACCTTTGGCCTCAGCTAATGAAAAGAATAAAAACCATCAAAAAGCAAAAAGAAGAAAAGAGAGCTCTCCACTGTCTGTGCAGACAACACAGAGTCCAGGAGAAGCAATGCTGAAGGTGTTATCTCTCTGTTTTGAAAACACCTGCCTTAGATGTTCCACCACGTGTTTCTCCTCTTACCCAGTTCACTCTCAAATCCAGTCTTAAAGGTGCAAAACTTCTTTCTGGGCTAAACAGACAAACTGGGATAAAAGCATCATACAGTCAGCCTAGGACAATAGCTTACAAAAGTATCCACTTGGGGTTTCTCATTTTCTCACAGATCCTGAATTCTTTGGAGACTCAAGAAGTTATTTCTCTCTGAAAATGGCTTCCATTCCATTGACCAGACTGATGTTCTGGTCCCTGCAAGTAGTGGGGCTGGGATGGTGTAAGAAATGTTGCCTAGTTTCAAGAAATGTATTTGTCTTTATGACTCACACAAGTCAATCCTTTCTGACAACACAATACATCCTAATAGTGCCTTAAATGCCACTAAACCTCCTATCAGATCATTGCCTGCAAACACTACAGCTTCTTTTAAATCCTCCTCCTGTGAAAGATCATGCTTTAAAAAGAGAAGAAAAGCACCCCAAGCCCCTTAAGATTCCTGAGCAATTGCCTTCAAAGCCTTTTTGCCAAAGAAAGTGCTATTTTTTCTTGCTCATCAGTTTTCATCACATGTACAGTAGAGCAAAAGAAGAATTAAATTTACCTCTCTAACTAAAAAAGATGTCCTGAATTACCAGAAAAAAAGCAGCACCTCATTCTGAGCAGATATTGCAGGTACATTTGGCAGCTAAGGTTCGATCTGTGTGTCTGTCAGTAAGGGTCTCTTAAGTTTTTCCAGACAGTTGCAAGATGTTTTTTACATGTCATACAATGCATGCTACATTAGCAAATATTATACAAATTACAAATTAATTATAAAAATAACAACATGCTAGTCTTAAAAGCTAAAAACTCCCCTAAGCTAAGTATAACTAAATATGCCTCTTTACCTAAAACAGAATCATGTTTAGTTCAAGCTTGGCAAACTCAGATCAAGGGGTTTTTTATAAAAAGATAAATTCTTTCTTAAATGGAAAAAAAAAAAATCAATCCAAACTGAAAAAACAATGGAATAGTCATTTAAATTTTAAACGATTAATTTTTTTGTGCATCTGTCATTAATATGTGGAATGAAACAAGAAAATGGATTTATTAGTTCAAATGGGATGTACTTGAAGCTGTGTCCAAGGTTTCTAATCCAGTTGCATTGAAATTTGTTACCCTTGATCTACCAAGTCATCCTGGAAAGCAGGCAGAAAGACTTGGAACATGTTAAGAATGAAACCAATGCATCTGGCACACAAACCCTGCCATTGGGTAGAGAAACATGCATAAGGAACTGACTGAAATAATTCCTCCAGTGAACACTACTTAAAGCTGGAAATCTACAGGATTTAGGAATAGAGAGGACAGAAACAGTAGCCAGCAAGAGCTTGATACAGTAGGGTTTTTATACCATAAGCAGCTCATCCTGTGCCTCAGAAATGTCTTTTTTTTGTTGTTTTTTTTTAGAAAAATCCACATCTGTACTGATGAGATAATCCAAAGGTACCTTAAAATGCAGACTAAAGCCTCAGAAAGAAAGCAACGACACAAATATTGCTTGAGGATAACAAAGACACACAGAAATTTAGAGGCACGTTGGAAAAATTAAAAACACTCCTCAGGATATTTTTTTTGTTTAGCTTTCAAATGCAAGAATCCACAAATTTGAGCATTTTTTGTGAAGCAATTGACACACAGCCAAATTAATCTTAGCTTGGGATGGAAAGACAGGCAGATGCCAGTACATTTTCTGCTTGAAATATTGATGAACTTAGCTTCTATTGTGAGTTTTATTCAGGATGGCTCCCATGGACTGAGGAAAGGAAGAATGCACTGCTGAGGGATTCCCTGGTTTTGGCGTGGCTCTGGACTGTCACCACTGACTTGGCTGGAATTACTCTATTTTGTGTAAGCAGGAGGTAACTCAGTTTCATACACTTCAGGAACCATCAGTTTTCACATCTGCTGTAATCAAACCCAGTTCCTTTTGTGGTAGAAGGCCTTTTCCTACCTGTAGCACTTTTGCAGTTTGATATCTGCCAGTGACAACATTGAAAACAATCCACAAAAGCAGCAGGTGGGCACTTGGCAGATTTATACTCACTGCTGCGGCAAGCAACAGCCAGAAACAAAAATCAAAGCAAGGAGCAGAGCTATCACACTTTTTAAAAAGTGTGTAACTAGTTCCACAGAAATAGATAAAAATACATTTTCAGTACTAGCCCCAAAAAGAACACATTTTAGGTCACCTAGCCTCCTCCTAGCAGAGAATAGTGTGACAGCTGCATTTTGCATACATGCACTGGAAGTAGCCCACCATCAATGGTGCAGGGGAATGGTGTTTATTCCATGACCAGTTTCAGTGCATTGGTTCTAGAGACAGTTCCAAACCTCCCACAAAGCCTCCAGCAGTAACTTCCACCTTGCAGCTGAAGGTCATGAGCTCTCCCACTGGCCAAGCTTCTCCCTTCCATCATAATACTCTGAGGGGCATTCTAGTGCTTCCACAGCTGATTTTAACATGGTGATAAACAGTTTCACTGCATGTAGATAGTTCTGGTGCTTCCACAGCTGATTTTAACATGGTGATAAACAGTTTCACTGCATGTAGATAGTTCTGGTGCTTCCACAGCTGATTTTTCCACGGTAATAAACAAGCCCCACCATATTCAGATAGCAGAGGGATGATAAAGAGAGAGTCACAGAGAGACTGAGGATGACACAAAAGTAAGCACATTCTGGTTCAGCTTTTTTTTTTT